>OY720462.1:15447413-15594913 GCA_963082715.1 Harpalus rubripes | reverse complement strand
GTGCTGGCCACATCAGATTTTTTTTCTTCTTTTTTTCTTCTAAATTAGTAATTGAGAAAAATGATCCAAATAAAGAAATTTGATATATTTGTTGTCTAACTAGTGGCGTACGAAAATATTTTTTTATCTGTAATTTTCGAGATATAATACAATTACATTTTTACCTCCCGTCATACCGTAGGTAAGGGAGGTAATGTTATCGGTCCAAAATTTCGATGATGATTTTTCACTAAATAAGCACGAATTAGGGTCCCCACAACATGTTTTTACTATTTTTACGATGATGTGTGTGTGTTTTTGGAAATGAAATTTTACTTGAAGCTCTGAAGAGATTTTAGTGAAAAATATTTTTCAAATTTGGTATTTAAAACTTTTATATTAATAAGGACGACATATTAGATTTTTTTTAATTGATAAACTGGAAGTGATACTTTACTTGAAGCTCTGAACAGATTTTCGTGAAAAATATATTATGATAATTCCAAATTTGTCAAATTTGGTATTTAAGACTTTTATATGAAGGGGAGCAACAGATTAGATTTTGGCTAAAATTGATAAACCGGAAGTGATACTTTATTTGAAGCTCTGAACATATTTTCGTGAAAAATATATTGATACAACCCAAAACTTTTCAAATTTGGTATTTAAGACTTTTATATTAATGAAAACGTCATATTAGATTTTTTTTCTATCTATTTAGGGTTTGTATACAGCTGTCGCCGTTTACCCTCCCACCGGACTTACCGAGCCGCAGTGTTTTACCCTCTGACTAAACATAATTAGACGCCGCATATTACCATTTGTTGTGAAGCAGGAACTTAAGTGGGCGTGCCGAGCTAGCTAGCGGCGTTCATGAAATGCGGGTTGCATTTGCAATAGTTTGAAAGTGACAGTAGCTGTCATTTAATAACCTATTAAGCGATTTTGGTTTAAAAAAGAAAAATTATATTTACAATGATGGTATCAAATATTTACATTTTGATTATAAATAAATCATTTCTGAAGAAAATATAAAGATTGCACTATAATATAACAGAAATATAGTATTAGTATGTAGATAAAGTGTTATTTTTATTGTTTTGAAAAACGAAGCATTGAGCAACACATTATTAATTTTTGAAAAAAATTACTTGAACATAGAAATTTAAGATTAATTGAAATACAAACGAAATAGTTATGTGAATTAATAAATGGATAGATTAAATAATACACACTTATAGTTTTTATTGAATCGACAGAATAAATAATACAAGATTGATAGTTTTCCACGCCTCCTTATCCTTATCATCAAATGTCTTGCTGATATCAAAAAAAGATGAATGGTTGCTATTAGATTTATTTGCTCTTGTCGGTGGAGAACAGTCTATTTCACGAGGTGAACTACAATAGAATTCAATAATAAACATTTACACGTACCATTTTTTTTTATTTGTTAGGTTTTTAAAAATATTACCTTTGTTCTACTGCTGCAAAAACTTGGATATCGCAGGAAATATTTTCCGCAGAAATCCTAAAATTCGTATTAACATTAATTTTTTCTATATTAATTCAATAATAATGTCTTTCAGAGATTGACCTTTCTACTACATCCAAATCTATTGCTGGTTCAATAGTAGACTCGATTGCAGTCCTACATGTATAAACAATTTATTAAATTTCATTCTAGTCAAAAATAATTGCAAGTTTACACACCTAGATGGTGAAGCAACAGGGAAAATATCGGTCGAAACTTTTGTCTCCTGGGTCTTCATTCTGAAAACATTTATTTTTTTTCATTTATTTTCGAATGTTAATTTCAATTTCAAATACTTACTTATTCTGTATTTGTTTCCTTATTGAAGAAATATTTGGTAAATCGAAGATAGCTGGAACCGCATTTTTTTGTAGTCGATTACCAAGGAAACTAGACTCTTCAAAATGCCGAGAACAGACTAAAGAATATTTCGACGGGACCCGTTTCAAAATAATGCCTTGTTGATGTATTATATTCAACCATTCGTCTTTTTTATCTGTATCCTTTGGCAACCTACACAATCTTTTGTAGTAATTAACAGATCTATATTTATAGGAAAACTTACCGATGGAAGCTTCTATGGAGCTTTTTGACATTTGGTAGTTCATCACATATTAAACAATAATGATCCATGCTGAATCATTTACGGTTTAAATAAAAAATATACATAAAACGTAAACTTCACCGCACCTAACCTTACAAAATCACATTCGAACCTTATTTGAACGTAGAATAATAATAACAAACTAGGCAGGCAACACGCTGTACAAAATAAACGCCGCATTCCCTCCTATCCTCACCTAACCCCTGACCTGGGGAAGGAATGGCATCACAACAAACCATTGCGCAGTATAGGCAATGCGGCGTCTAATTATGTTTAGTCTGAGGTTTTACCACTACCGTACTGCCGGTTGGATTTCAGCCATTGCTATATTTATTTAAGATTTATAAGTGGCCAGCTTATAGTATCCTAGTGTGATAAATACAAGTAGCTATATGTATTTATTTTTTACGACAAATCACACATTGTCGGTCGACGGGAATCGAACGCACGGAACATGGTTCGGGTGACGTCACTGTGAGCTACGAGATGTGCGCTCAGCCGCCAAGCCGAGATCTTTTTCTAAAATTGATAAACCGGTAGTTGTACTTTACAGAAAGCTATAAACAAATTTTCTTGAAAAAATATATTAAAACATGATCTAAAACTTATCAAATTTTGTATTTAAAACTTGTGTATAATTTGAAACAACATATTAGATTTTATTTATTTATTTATTTATTACAACTGCTCAACATGATTATTCCCAATGAAAGAGCAGGAAACACACTTAAAAATATACAATACAATAAAGAATAATATTTAACAGATTAAAATGTCTGAAGGATATTATTATTTATACAATTGAAAATTTGACTAGGCTTTAGAAGAAAAACGTCAAAATTAGAGAATTTAATATTGTAGTACGAACACATGCGATAAATGGGGGAAACCTGAAGGACATTAGTTCGGGGAGTAGGAAGATAGAAAGTACATGAGTAGCGGGTGGAAACACGAGGAATTTGGAAGTTAAGTTTTGACTATACTTATATGATAAACCGGAAGTGGTACTTAATTTAGAGCTCTTAACACGTTTTCGAGGAAAAACCTAATAAGATATAATCCAAAATTTCGTATTACAGACTTTTCTATTTATTGGAACAACAATTCAGATTTTGTTTACAAGCGATTAATCGGAAGTGATACTTTACTTAAAGCTCATTGCTATTTTAAACTTGGAATTGGCGGGAGGTTATGTGTTGGCCACATCAGATTTTTTTTTTAAATGGAACCTATATTTGATTTTTACTTCAAGAAAATACTTAGTTTTTTCTCTTCCGATTGGTGTAAGGGTTATTGTGTTTTATATAATTTTTTAAATCATACTTGGGATACCTACTTTAACTTAAAAATATAGAATTAAAATTAAATCATGAACCAAGATAGATAAGGAATAAATTACTTAAATAAAATAAAATACTATTTTGAAAAACTAATGAAAGTCTTGACAAAAGATTAGGAAATTTCATGAATAATATAGAAAAATCAAGTTTTGAAGGGTAATTATGACCATATACCAGTCGGACGTTAACACCTTATCCACACCACAGTCAAGAAATTTCCCACGTTTATTATTTTTATTTTTCTAGTAAAAATTTGTTGCGTCAGATTGTAAATTTTTCTAATCAAATCACAAACTAATCTCCCTAGTTGCAATAACAGTCATTGACATATGTGTTACAACAAAATGTAGCAATTTACGAAGTGTATTCTGTCGAGTTTAACTTTTATATGTGTAGGAGTATATCAACTTTCTCGAAATAATGTCACACATATTCATGTTTATATGTCAAATTCATGCGTGAGTAAATATGTCACTCCTACGTTGAAAAATGTAAACGATATGTCCAAACATAAAAGAAATGATGTCCTATATTTCAACTCACGTGTGAACAATTTTATATAAAGATATACCTGCATATACAGGGTGTTAAAAAAAGGTAAAACATTTTGAGGGCATATAGTAGGTACTGACGAATATGAATTAATAAAAAAGCTTAATCAACATGGGTCCGATCTTCAATAATTTCTGAGATATAAGGGAGTGAAAATATTAATAGATAATGACGTCACTTATTACTACGTTAACATGGGGTATTAATTTATTCTAGAAACTGCAATACGTGTTACATAACTTACTGTATACAATACATGCAGATTAATTATCGTGTAATACTTATTAAAACAAACCAATAATACTCAGGGCCTGGTTTAGGTCGTCTTAGCTCTAACCAAATGAAAACGCCCCAAAAACTATAATAAAATGAGAAAATTGTGCTCCCCCAAAATCTGTGCGCCCTAGGCAGCAGCCTAGTCAGCCTATCCGGTAATTGAGCACTGCAGTAATTCTGTAGCACAAGACACAACACTCAAATACTTAACTCAGAAGAAACTGTTGTAATTAGTACAATAGGTTGATATATTTTATTGACAGCAAAATGACAGTTCTATATATGTTTTACAAAACAATAATACATAGCTACTTTAATATTTACAATTATTTATATTAATTCAAGTCACTCGTGCCTGGATGAGATGAGTTGACACAAGTTGACAATCACTAGTAAACAAGTGACAGGGACAGGATCGATATGTGATCGATTTTAAATTCAATGATAAACATGGACATTCTCAGTAGTGCTACCGTTATAATACAAAAATCAACTACAATTATTTCAAATAATTTTATATTCCCTAAAAGGAATAAAAATTGACTTAGAAATAAAGATAAATTTTATAAGTATATACGTTTCTTAATTCTAGTATCTATTTATTTTTCTTTTTTAAAAAATAAATAACACCTAATAATTTCTACAAGTTATATTTCATTTTATAAGGTTTTTTTCAGGTTTATGACGTACGTCTTCTACTTATTCATTTTTAATATATTACGAAAACTATAACAGTTACGACTACGATTAAATCTAACTTTTTATTAAGTTTTCAGAGGTCATGCTAGATGTGTTTTTGTTTTTAAAAAACAAATAATTGTATATATAAGTTAAATGTGGTGACCTTGCCCAATATTTAATTTTCAAATAACTTCGTAACAATGTATAAGAAATTGAGAAAAAAATATATTGTTTTTTTACAGTCATCTACCGAGGGACAAAATTTTATTCGATCACTATCTATGTCAGTTTTTCTTCGATTCTGAAACAAAATAGCCTCTTTATTGGAAACAGTTGAAGATCAGACCTATGTTGACTAAGATTTTTTTACTAATAGTCAGTACTATACCGGGTGTCTTAGGCCGACCGACACATGGGCGATTAACATGTAAAATTAGTTAATTGTGAATAGTATCTCCCCAGTGCAAGATATTAAGATGAAATTTTGCATGCTTATCCGGGGATACTATTTCTATGGATTTCAATTCAAATCAGTCAATTTACAAGTGTAATATTAGAATAAATTAAGAAAAATTGTAGAAGTACCATGAATGTTATTCATATCTTGAAAATAATAGTATCTAAGCAACAGCTCTGATAGAGTAGGGGTAACGTTCGCGCTTCACAATTTAGAGAGTCGGGTTCGAAACCAACCGACAGCAATATTTATTTTTTAATTATTTCTTTTCAAAATAATTTTTATTATTAATATGTTTTTAATATTTTATTAATATTTAATTTAATAAAGTGGATACATTGTACGTAACAAGATTTATTTATTTAAAAAATATTAAATAAATAAATCTTGTTACGTACAATGTATCCACTTTATTAAATTAAATATTAATAAAATATTAAAAACATATTAATAATAAAAATTATTTTGAAAAGAAATAATAAAAAAATAAATATTGCTGTCGGTTGGTTTCGAACCCGACTCTCTAAATTGTGAAGCGCGAACGTTACCCCTACTCTATCAGAGCTGTTGCTTAGATACTATTATTTTCAAGATATGAATAACATTCATGGTACTTCTACAATTTTTCTTAATTTATTCTAATATTACACTTGTAAATTGACTGATTTGAATTGAAATCCATAGAAATAGTATCCCCGGATAAGCATGCAAAATTTCATCTTAATATCTTGCACTGGGGAGATACTATTCACAATTAACTAATTTTACATGTTAATCGCCCATGTGTCGGTCGGCCTAAGACACCCGGTATACCCTTAATTTTCCCGTTTTTTTATACACCTGTATACTTGTTCACAGGGTTGTGTGGCTGTGTGCGTTAGGAGACCAGTTCTGATTCAGACGGCCCAAGTTTGATTCTGAAATTATCTCTCAATTCAAATAACATACAACACGAATAACTCGAAAACGGCTGAATCATCATTATCACCACGGTATATTTTAATAATAATTTAATTTCTTTATTAACTTCTTCCCCATTGTTTTCCGTTAAGTAATTCGAAACTTTTCGGCGCCTCCACCAAATGTTCTCGTCATGTCTTCTCTCCCATTTTCTATTTGAGGCAGTCACTACGCTTCTCAGAGCATAAAGCTTCGTTTACACCCTACAAGCACGGTTCGCTACCCTGCAATGTTGCAACGGTTGCCACGTTTCTCGATGACGTAGAGGGGGATGGGAGTTTACTCCTGACCCATACAGGGATGATATAGCTTTTGTTCTTCCTACAACAAGGACGAGAAAATTGTTAACAAATGGATGGAAATAGCGAATTATAATATTGGATATGTACAAGCCCAACTCATAATAGTTCGGCCGGTTTACATTTTTAATAAATTATAAAGCCTGCACAAATGATTAGAAATTTTTACAAAATTTGTTCGGCTACTTTAGAATAGATTTAAAAGTGTGGGCCAAATGACGGGTGATAATAGTACGACCAGCATTTTATGGGTCATCTTCCAGACCAGGCTTAGTATCTACCGAGACCCTTTTGGCACAATGACAAACAACTTTTTAAAAATCCAGTCACAAGAAATGTGCAGGGATTAGGGATACAATGCTTAAATATTATAAATATTAAAGAGTATTTTATTCTCTATAAGATTTGATTACATTTCATACTTCATATTCAATGAGTATAGAGTGATAAATTTATAAATTAAATTTCATAAAGCAGCATAAGCTGTGCTATAACCATGGAAACATCTAAGAAAATTCTGATTGACAAATGCAGTGTCACGTACATTTGACAGTAGGTTTGGGTTGTAATTTTTCTGGAAATATATAATCTTTACAATGTGTGGAATTTGTACAAAATACATAGAACTGAAGGTAATGTACTGGAAATATGGAATCTATATAGAGCTGACGGAAGGTAATGTGCTGGCCACATCAGATATTTTGCATTTCGTCCAGGACAATGGAAAAAATTGGTTTTAACCGTCCAAAATGGTCAAAATTATCAAAAACTTTATCAACCTTTTTACCTCTCGCTAAGAGAGGTAATGAATTCATGCTAAAAATCGCATATCCAGATTTTTGTGAATAAGCACGTTTTAAGGTCCCTAGAATCCGATTATAACATTTTTACGATGATGTCCGCGCGTGCGTGTGTGTGAGTGCATGCGTGCGTGCGTGTCTGCGTGCGTCCGCGTGTGTGCGAGCGTGTGTGTGTGTGTGTGTGTGTGTGTGTGTGTGTTTGTGTGTGGATGTTGGATTCACGATATCTCAATTACTATAAAACTTAAGACTTTTCTAACTACGGATTCCTCAATCTAACAATAATGGGAAGAGTTGATTAAGTTTTGGTAATAATTGGACAACCGGAAGTAGTAGTTACAAGAAAAAAATCATCTAATTATTATTTATCGAAAATTTATGTAAATACTTATATTAAAGAACGTTGAATTCTTTATTCGATAAATATAAATTCATTATTATATCTTCTATAAATTTAAAGATAAAGAAATGCATATAAAATAATTTGATGTAAAAAATCTCAGATCAAACTACTTCAAGGCAAGAAATTCAATTGTTTGTAACTGACACATAAGTGTCACTGTCAGAAATATTTGCATGCCACTGTCAGAAATATTTGTACATCATTATGAAGATTGTGAAAATAAAAAAAGTCAACAGCGCAAAAGAATATACGTAAAAAAGAATATAAAAGGAATTTGCGAAAAGATGATGTATATAAAGAAAAAGAAAAGGAAAGTAGAAAAAGAAAATTTCAAGATACTGAATATAAAGAAAATGTATGTATTGTACATAATTTATGTTAAAATATCCCATAGATTTTGCAAATATATGTGAGAATTATTTTGTAGTGAGACATGAATGTATTTGTATTTAAAAATATTTTTCGTTTTATGCGTACAACCAGGTAAAATATCTGGCGAGAGGTTATGTGCTGGCTACATCATATTTTTTATGTTGTTTATCATATAGTTTAGAAATTATTAAAATTAACTTGCTGTCGAATGTTAAATACAACAAATATAAAAAAATATATGAATTGCATAAATACCTGTAAATATTATAACCATTTCTCAAATGATTTGCACACTTTGGAGCAGACCAAACCGTTGTTATGGATAATTTCTATGATTAATTGATATTGAATGATTTAAGTGGCTCCAAAATGGTGGATGAGTAAGCTGTAATTTATCTAGTACCTATAATAAAACTTGTTTAGACGTCATTTTAAGACGTTGTTTCCACGTCATTTTTAGACGTGGTTACACGACATTTTAAGACGGTGTTTCAACGTTATTTTTATTGTATAAACATAAATGATGGTAGGAAAAATTAATATGAAAAATAATATTAAATATTAAAAATAAAGTAAAAATAATCGTCGTAAAGACGTCAAATTAGACGCGTGACAATGGTTTAAATAAACCTAATTATAACCACATAAAATCGTCACATGAATGTCACAGCGCCCTCAAATCTGACGTCTAAATAATCCTATTTCAGATCTTAAATCAACGTCGCAGTGCCGGCGCATACACGTCAAATTAGACGGCCGAATATGACGTAAATTTAACCTATAATCGACGTCACTTTTTGGTCGACCGTCGGTCAGTGTTACTTGGGTTTTGTAAAAATACGAACACTTGTGTAAAATAAATCATGTTCATATTTTACTTTTTGACCACTCAGTGTCCAGAATAATTTTTGTCCAGGACGGTTAAAATCAGTTAGAACTAGTGGGTTAAAACCACTGTGTCCAAAACTTTACAACCCTGATGTAACCCAATATTAAATGGCAAAATATTTGAATAAAATCTATATTTTAAACTAATCGAAAAAAAAATATATATATAGAAATTTCTCACCATTTGCGTAAGTTTTATAATTGTTTGATGAAAATGTAAAGTGGCCGAACTGTTATGAGTTTGGACTCGTACACTACTTTAAAATTAAAATACATAACAAATACGATTTATAATAATGAACACAACAGTAATAACAAATAAATTAAATGTTCGCCATCTGGCTATCGTCACTTAATGCCGAGTTTCTCCAGTAATACTTGGAATTCTGCTACAATGTGTTACCTTTTTTATGTATAGCATATTTCCTTCACAATATATTCCTTGGATTTTTTTATTACATATAAAAAATTGTCATTTTAACGGTTTAATTTCTTTAATGAAATTAACTTTTTCTGAAATTATTTTTCCTCCACAGCTGTTCCGAATAAAGATTTTAGATTAAATTAATTAAAGCTTTCCAAATTCCAGCATTTTAACTCATCCATCATTTTTTGGTGTCGTACAATATTGATCGATGATGGTTTAATATGAAATGGAATGGAACAATGTTTATTTAAAATTAAAGTGTGGACAGCATGATTGAATAGGTATGGCCATGTAATAGACAGCCGACAAATATGTATAATTTATTTTTTTCTATTTTACGCCTGTAACAAAGCTGTTCCAGCACTCAAAAGAGTTCGTTAATAGATCATTCGAATGTTGTAATAGACTAGTTCAATTTATATTTTTAAGGTTGGTGGCTTGCAGTGTCAAAAAATATCAAATGTCAAATCTCGCTAAATAATCGAACACGAACGATTGTTAAGAATACTAGTCTATAATTATGAAAATAAAAGTAGTAATAAAAAAAGGAGAACAAATAGAGTAGTAAAGTTAGAAATAAATAGAGTATATCGTAGATAGTTAATGTTATAAAAATAAGGTTATACCTTGTTCCACTTAAGCCATTCAGTATTGCGGAGCATAGGGAACAGTTTTGACCTCTCTGATTGGCTGAAATTAGAGACAAGAGACAAGTTTACCCAATGTAATTTCGGCTACTTCAGATTTGCGTTGCTGCCAGTGCCATCTACTGAATGGCTTAAATGGAACAGAGTATACGTAACTTCACATTAGTATCACCAACTGACACAAAATTCCCTAAATTTTGACAGTATGATTTTTTATTAAAACAATGCATAAAAGGCGCAAAATAGAAAAAATAGTATAAAGAACTCTTTTCATAATTGTTGATTATTTTGTTCGAAGGGTTGGACTTGGAACTTCCTTCTTACAAAATATCATGACAATTGTGAAATTCGTTTTTTAAAATACTATTAATTCCATTTCTATATTTTATTAATGAAAAGTATATAGCCGCTCTAGTACATCACAGGATACTGCTCTTATCTTATTTCAATAATTTCCAAAATTTCATCTTCGTTTTTAAATAAGATGCCGTATGTCAATAGGTATATTGAGAATATATGTTTATTAAAAATTGTTACTTCACTCATACCGTCCGTTTTCTTTTACTTTCCCATGAGGTCTTCCACTCTTATCCTTTTAAAAAAGTCTTAATAGGGTATTCTCGCATATTTTTTTTAAAGAACAATTATATCTAAGAGTACCTGTGAAAACCCGAGTTAAAATTCCTTTTAATAAGCGAGATATTAATTTTTAAAATTTGATTTTGTTGTGTCACATGATAGTGATGTACTAGTTGTACAGTACCAGCGGTGTGCAATCAGTGGTTCTATTTTTTATTCATATTTATTTAACATAATCAGATAAAATTGGTTATATTAAATTTGATATTTACTTAAAATTACAACAAAATATACTCGTATTCGCAATCGAAATTAACGATAGAGGCGCTGATTTTCGAAACAAGATGGCCGCCATACGATGGGTTTGACATATTGACAGTTCACATTGGTCACTGTGTTTCGTTGACTGTGTATACAAACCGAGTGTAAAAACTTATTTATATGAAGGCGATAAGATAAAATATTTAATTAGTAATTACTACACTACAAACTCAGCTGTCACTTATTTAATATGTCGCTTGTACGATTGCTTTTCGTAGTACTGATTTGCGCCACTAGAGGGATTTTTTTTATCTACGATTGCGAATATAAAAAAATAAAAATAAATAGGTTTGGTGGATTCGAACCCAGTACCCTTAACGTAACATGCAAGAGCATTACCACTATGCCACGAAATACATTACAGAATACTATTATTTACTTTTTAATTATTCCTTATTAATTTTGAACAATTAATTATTAATATGATGCAATAACTATCCGGACATTTTCAGTAAATATTCAAAATTTCTAATTTCGCATGTTAAATTCATATACATATGTAACGGATTTCGAACGCCTCCCGTATATCGATTAGATACACAAATATGTATTTGTACGTAGTATTTAATAAATTTTTAATATTACACACATTGTTGACATGTAGTTCATTATTCTGTTACCAGATGTCATATCGCTTAAAAATACATGCTAAAACAGTTGTATGGAATTGATGGGAGGTCATGTGTTGGCCACATCAGATTTTTTTATTATTTATTCGCTTTGTAATACATTGTTCTTGTATATAAGCGGTGATATATTATATATGAGGATGAGATTTTTCGTTGATCCATTTTAACTTTTAGATGCATTAATTGCTGATAAAGATAAAATGATGAAAGACACATATATACTACAACCATGCCTTATGCGGGATTCGAACCCGCGACTCTTGGAGCGTGAAGCGATAGCGCTACCGCTACTCCACCTGGGTCGGCGATATCCTCTTCAATCTATTCTGTAACTTTTTCGGCGATCCCACAGACTAGTGGCTAATGATATAGCCGGGAGTGATCCATCACCGCGCGACATGTGTCTCTGGTCGTCGGCAGGTCTGGCTTGGCCGGTGGCCGGCCTGCATTATTTGCATTTGCAGACGAGCACATAGTTGAACGCCTGCCAACCCAGAGGTGTTGGGAGCGCGACCTTGCGGCGGAAATTAATTGGGCGTCGCGCGAACCACGTGCACCATATGAGAAAAAGAGGAACATGACTTCAAATGCAGGACAAATTCAGATTCAAATTTCTTATCTTAAAGGCAGTTTTCATACACACACCGCCAACACCGTAGCCGGTGCCGGCACCGGATGCAATGTATTCCAATTAGCATTTAAACACATAGCCCGATCTGTGGTGAAATGCAGCCGGTGTTGAACTCGACAAATCGGATGCTGGAGAACTATTTTTTTACTTCAATATTCGGTGCTACTCTGTAACTTTATCTGGTATCGATCTTTAAATTAATGACAATCGTTTATTTTTAATGATCAAGTTATCGATTGTCTCAATTTTCGTATTCTATAACTACGTTTACATGCGGTTTTGAAAATGGTTTCAGTTTTCAGTCAAAATATCGCGAAACTGTTTATATGCAATTTTGAAAACAGGTTTACAGATAGATTTGAAAACAGTTTCGGCGCATGCGCATTTGACTGATGTAAGTGACAGATCCTCTTCACTCTAAATTCTTCGTTTTGCCATTATTTCAATTATTTGTCTTCTTTTTACCACTACGCACTAAAAGTACACAACTGTCAGTTTATTTGTAGGTTACTAACACCAAGTAACACACAGCGATAGAAACGTTGCTATGTACGCATACTGAATTTTAAGTGTTTACATGAGTAGATTTGGTTTGAGATAACTCAAAACCGTTTTGACACTGTATACATGGCGTTTTCAAAACTAAAAGCGTTTTGAAAACGGTTTGAAAACAGCATGTAAACTCAGTATATAACTACAATCATTTTCTTTGTCATTTATTTGACTATGTCACTCATAAATATATAAACCAATCCAAATTCGGGATTCTACCTAGTTACCAAGTATCATTTAGACAAAACACCGTCATAAACAATTTTTGGCACCCTTTAAGCCAATAAGATGTCACATTTTTACAAGTAAGTGAGTTTTGATAATCGAATTTTTTTTAACGTTTTAGAAACATATTGTTTACATACGTGTCAAAGTCTGTATATTTTCAGTGTTATCAGTTTTTATTAAAAACGAGTCGATTCGGACAGGAATCTATTTAAAACGTTGAAAAAGCAAAATGAAACATATACTACGTTTACATGCAGTTTAGAAAATGGTTTCTGTTTTCAGTCAAAATTACGCGAAACTGTTTACATGCAATTTTCAAAACTGGTTTATAGATTGATTTGAAAACAGTTTAGGCGCATGTGCATTTGGCTGATGTAAGTGACAGATCCTCGTCACTCCAAATTCTTCGTTTTGCCATTTTTCCAATTATTTTTCGACTTTGTACCACTGCGCACTAAAACTACACAACTGTCAGTTTATTGGTAGGGTTCTAACACCAAGTAACACAAAGCGACAGAAACGTTAAGCTATGTACGCATGCGCAATATCGAAACTGAATTTTAAGTGTTTACATGAGTAATTTTGAAACTAGTTTTCAAGTCAAATCCATGAAATTTAGTTTCGCTTTGAAACTAAAAACGTTTTGAAAACGGTTTGAAAACTGCATGTAAACTCAGTAATAATACCTCAAAACACAATAAAAATTAGAAGTTTTTTATCAAGAAAAAAATTATATAAATGATTACCTGATTTTTATTTTGGAAATAGTCATCCGAATACCATTCGTGATTAAATTTTATCCTGGAAAAGTTTTCCGATTGCTTTACTCGTGCCTGTTGCCAATTTATCTCGTGACATTGATTAAAAATTACTCGTTTGACAACTCGTGATTTTTTTGTCAATGCCACTCAATAAATTGCTAGGCAACCGGCTTTAGTGACAATCTGAAAAATTTTCCGGCAAAAATTTACCACTTATAATATTATATATGAAAATTTTACGCATTTTGCACCCATATGAATTTAGCAGTCATTTATCTATAAGTTTTTCAATTCTTTAATTATTGCGTTATATTGTCAAAAGTCAAATGGTAAATTCACAGACTGACAGGGCAGCTGTTCCTGAATAACAAAAATTATTGTGTTGGTTATTATTTAAATAGAAAATTCGAAACCAATAGTGAACTAGTAGTTGTGATTCTGATGTAGACATGAATGTGCGGAACAGAAAAGCTTGTATAAATAATTATGTTGAAACTGTTATACCTAACTGTTCGAAAGAAGAATTTAAATGTCACTTTCGAATGAATAGAAATAGTACACATAACAAAGAACTATTGATATTAGTATTTCTCGTAATTCATCTGAAATATAAACAATCTTTTTATAACTGTTTGTACCGCCATTTTTCAATCTTTTGCGATTTGAATAACAGTAATCATGAGAAAAAACTGATTCTGAAGGGGGCGTGTTGTGATCCCAAAATGAAAGAGTGGGGATAACGAATAACGAACGACGAAACATAATGCTTCTTGATCATGTTTATTTTGTTCAATTTCATCAGGAATCACAGTCCGAACGAAAGCGGCTTATGTAAACCTCTCTGTAATTGGGATTTAATCCTGTTGAGAGGTTTAAATAAAAGTAAAAAAGTAAATAATTAGTTCGCACTTTTTTGCATTCAGTGCATAAATCGTTTTCCAATTACATTATCAGTACGCACTAATTGAGTGAACTGAACTTTACTCATTGCGCACTTTCTTGCACTTACTACGATCGTCAGTTCTTGCCAGCGCAGTCTACCAAATTCATATATATTGAGTTGTAAAAACTGTCTACTAAGTACAATGGATGTAAATGTAAGTTTGTTAATAATAGTACAATTATTGGAAACGAATCTTGTGTAGTGACATCCATAGCTACATAATGTCTGTATTAAAAGTGACAGATAATAAATTTGCAATGGACTTTTGCATCACGTTTTATTTTAAATGCACTACGCACGTGTTATAACAACAACTAGTGTTGGGCATGACGTCATTGCTTACACTGAGTGCAAAACTAAATATGTAAATGGGAAACGCTATAAGAGACAATACCACAAGGAGACAATGGCTGTTGAGAGCAGTATTTTATATTTCTGCCATTATTCCATCAGGGCCAAAACCATTCTAGTTTAAAAAGCAACCGCATCGTAACGTAAACGCCCTAAATCTTAGATAGGTATACTGGCTTACCTTGCAAGAAGGGACAAAACGCTAACAAACGGCCTTGCGGAAGGAAGGAAGATGTCTTCCAGTGAACAAGATACTAGTGTCCCTTAACTATTTATTTACATTTGGAAGTGCACGAGATGCCGGCGCCGGTTGCCTTGAAGAAAACTAAGTGTTAGCCGGTGCCGGTTTCTTTTAAGTATGTAAGTTCATCGCGGCCGTGGGTATGGAACCGGTGTTTTACACACATTTACAAATCGGCTCATTACTCTTTTTTCATCCGCCAGTCTCACACGGTTAAAAATAGGATAACGAAGTTTCAAAATATGAATTCTGCATGAAATTTTCTTATTATGTATTACACAATTTGAACGAATGAGTGGTTCACGAATAAAACTTACTGCAATGCAAAGAAATTTCTGTAATATATTGAATTTATAGGAGTGATTTTTTTGGATTTAAGCTTCAATGTAGTTTATAACCATTTATTATTGAGATGAGGTAGAATAGTGTGACGTCAGAGTATAGCGCGAAATATGAAGCATTGTCCTAAGCAAAAACGATTACTTTCAAAGTAGACTCTATTGACAGAACACATAAGGCTCACGATTTAAAGGCTTGTAATTTGATGCTAATATTGTTGTTATTATGAAAAAGTTAACTTCGAGAGATTAATCAAATTGTAAACATTTTTATATTACTTCGTAATACAATATATACACATTAGTAAATAACAAAGATTTTGTTTCAAATTGAAATCAACTTTGCACATTTTGAACTACAGAGGTTTGCGCAGCTTCAAGCATATCCGAGAGTTTACCGACATACCGACTGAGATTTTGTTTGTTAACGTTTTTGGGGATTTTCAAATCAGTTCTTTTCAGAACTTTAGATTTATTCTTTTTAAGTTTAAGGTACGTAAATAACTCTGTCTATCCACATTAATATATTATTAATATGTTGTATTCTTAGGGTTCTGTAACCTAAAAATGGTTCGCTGTTTTTCAAACGGGCCGTTCCAACCGCTTCACGCGATGTTTGACGAACTTCTTCGAGATTGAACGAACATGTAATTCCATGCAAAGTTTTAACAACTTAAATAGAATAATTGTTATTATAAATTAGGGTAATATGTTTTGTTTAATTGAAAGGGTAATATTCAAACTTAACTGAATGATAGGTTAAATAACTAACTTTTCTTAATTAAGTAAGATATTGGCGACGAAATGAACTGCTTAAAATTATAGTTCTTATTTACTGTGGCAATAATGTTCACTTTGAAAGATGTGTTTACCGGTAGGACAGTAGTTTAAATGAAGCGCACCGAATATGACGTAATTACTGAACTACCCTATTACATATTTGACGACATTTCAGCCTTGGTTAAGGCCATTCTCAAGTGTGTTGTACAATGAAAAATTATTAATATTGGACATACATTGTAATAATAAAATTAAATTAGCTTACCAGACAATTGTAAAATACATGCAGTCAAACATTGCAATGAATAAGTTATATATGAATAGAATGTATTTAATATCTTTTAAACACATATGTTTAAAAAAATTTGAAACCCAACCTGCGCAGGTTAAGGAGTCAAGCTGACGGAGGAAAAGTATTTTTTTTACAATTCTGCATGAAGTTTACAAATAAGTACAGATAATACCATCTACAGTGAAGACAAGAAACTGAATGACAATCCATTCTGTACTTTGACCCGACCAGAAACCAAAGAAGACCCGAAATTCAGATTAATAGGGAGTAGACAAAAGTTTCAGATTGGGATATAAAGTGTTTGATTGATTATAGTCTGATTTTACGTTAATTGTTTTGTCATTAAATTGATATTACAACTTCAATCTTTGCTCAAATTGGTTTCATGGTGAAGTATTTTGTAGTTTTTGATATCTAAAACGTGTTCTACGGCAATGTACTGGTCTACAATGGCGCTATGTGTATTGTTATCATTTTTTAAATGGTATTCATGTTGTTTGAGCCTTTTTAGAATATATTGACGTGTTTTACCTGTATATGTAGAGTGACAATTTTGACAATTTATCTAATAAACAATATTACTGGGTAAATCTTTCGAAGTTTTATCTTTTAAATTGGAAAACCATGAAGAGGTATTACAAGAGGATTTATAAGCTACATTTAAATTTAATTCATCAGTAATGGCCTTGAGAGGTTGATAAAGATGTTTATAGTAAGGTAAAGATATGTATTTCTTAGATACTTGGTTGCCTGCCAGAATACCAGATGCATTTACTACGTTTGAATTAATTTTATTGATTCTATTGGAAATAGTTTGTTGTAAAAATTTTAAAGGATAGTTATTCATAAGTAATGTTTGAATAATTAATTTAATATTATCTTTATGAAAGGAGTTATCAGAATATATTGAACATCTTCAAAACTACGAACCACTCATGGGAAACAATCTGCACGATTCATGATAGAAAAGAAAAATTCATGTCGAAAACAAACCGCGTTATAATGTCTTTAACGGCGTCGGAGTAGTGAAAAATGTGACGATATCAAAATGTTCAAAATATTAAAAATTTCTTTGGAATTGCTGTGTTTTTTACTCGTGAACCACTCATTCGCAAAAATTGTGTAATACACAATACGAAAAAGAATTTCATGCCGAATTCGTATTTTGAAACCACATTATCCTATTTTTAACCGTGTGAGAGTAATGAAGGAAAAATGAATAATGAACCAATGTGAAAATGTTTCTATAACTCGGGAACAGTCTGCGGATCTTAATACAATTGAAAATCTTTTGGAAACCATTGAAAAAAATATTTCAAGGACTAATATTAACAATTCCAGTCAATTATTTAAAATTATAATGGTTGCATGGAAATCTACAGTGTGTTTAATAAAATTGCTAACTCGGAGTAGGCCATGAACAGAAAAACCGTATGTCTGATCATAGTGATCATAATTCAGTTCAAAAGTCAAGATGTCAAAATCGATATTGAAATGTAATTTTAAGGTAAAAAGACAATAAAGAAGAATACAGTTTATTGGCATACGCCGTTTTCTAATTTGGTTCCATTTCTAAAATAAGATTCAAGAAGAAAAGCTTTGATTTCTTTAGATAACATTTTTGACAATATCTCATGTCAAATTAATATTTAATTAAATATTTTTAAATTGAGATACGTTTCTTTGTTCATACGGGATCTCGTGGCCGCGTGCCTGAGTGTCTGGTCGCGAATCTGGGGAAGCGGGTTCAATCCCGACGGACACCAAATATTTCGAATTTTAAATGGCACAATATTGACCTCTGTGGTGCACTCTCCACGCCAGCAATGAGTGCCCGTGAGGTGACGCCTTGTAAACGCCCGCACGGTACAAATATGTCATCATCATTACCGATATCTGCGAACAAAGCAGATTCGCACACCCAGCAATGGGTAATATGCCGTGATGATATATTTATTTATTTAATTATTTTATTTCTTTGTTCATAGTCTACTCCGAATTAGGAATTTTTTGAACACACTGTATAAACCACAAAATCATCGATAATTTAAAATTTACTTAATTCGATGCCACAACGAATGTAAGCTGTTATAATTATTAAAGTATTAAATATATAAAATTGATTATTTTTAGTGTAATTTAAATTTCTTTCATAAATGGTTATTCTGGTTAAACAGTCGCTTCATTTTTGTCACATCTCACGTCCGCATAAGTAGTTGTGAAATTTAGGACAGTACTTTTGAATTACTAATACCTACAACGTCCATGAGGTTTTATGAATATGACACACCTTTACATTTTATAAGAAGTTTGAAAATATATTGAATATTTAAAATAAGGGGAGTATTTTTTATTGCTTCCTACAGAATCGCCCTATTTATGTCCAATACTGTATATGTACGAGCCCAAACTCATATTAGTGCATTTGGTTAACATTTTTAACAAATTATAAAACCTACCTACCTAAATAATTAAAATATAGATTTTAAACTTATAAACTAAAATGTTATTCAAGTATTCCGCTATTAAATATTGGGTTACATCGTCTCAATAATACCAGCTTTAATTCTATTAGGCATTGTATCCCTAAGCACAGCAAATTTTTCTATCAGCACTGGATTTTTACGAAGTTGTTTTTCATTCAAGAGAAAAGCAAAGCTAAATCTGGACTAGATGATCCTAAAAATGCCGGTCGAATTATTATCACCAGTCATATAGCCCACAGTTTTTAGAAAAATGTAAATCGGCTGAATTATTATAAATTTTGGCTCGTTTACATTCCATTTTTGAAGTCCCCAGTAAATATAGGCCCTTTTCTCGTGTGCTTGGGCATACTATACCACACCCAGTAGTGTGAGGGTGTCACGGTTCAGTAACCGAGAGGACAGAGGGCGCATGCGTTCCTCCGGGTCGATATACGAGCCGAACCACCCTCACACAGGGAAGAGGTACGGGATGCATAAAGCCATTCCATTATACAGTGTAGAGCGGGAATTGTTCTAGACTAGAGCGCTCAGGACTTTGATGAAGGTAGTTCCTCACTCGTTTAAACCCTAGCGCAAGTCCACTGTTATTGTGGTAACTCTGAAACACACTGGAATTTATCTGAGATAGTATATTTCTCTAACAATAACCCAACCTAACGCACAAAACTTGGCCCGAGTTTTCCAAAGCGTGACTTTTGTGTGTTTGGTTGTCGTCGTTGTTGTTGTTGTTTTAGGAAAATGTACAAGCTCTTAGATAAATGCCTGTCTGTCTCAGAGCTATTACAATAACAGTGGACTCTGTCTTGGTCTAATGAGAGTAAGGAATCACCTCCATCAAAGTCCTGAGCGCTTTAGAATATCGCCCGTTCTGTACTGTACAACGGAATGGATTTACGCTTACGGGACGTGCGTTTCACGTGGTGCAAAACCATGACGATAGAGTGATGATTGTTACTAATATACAAGTATGTATTACATATGAAAGAGTTGTCTGATTCACAAATAAACGAATGCAATTATTATCATTATTGAAAGCTGCGAATAAGAAGCAGATTAGGTAATAAGCACTTTTTGGTGGAGGCGCTAGTCTGCCTTTTAAAATATCAGGGCTGGCAAAACACAGGGGTTTAAAATACTCGACCCAGTTTTTTGGGTTTTATTGCACTTTTTGGGTTTTCTGGGCTTTATTATATATTAATTCTGAACTTGATGTTAAAATATTTTTTTGTATTAATAGGGGAGTATTACTAAGTGAAATTTAAATGTTTTGTACTGAAAGTATATCAAGTAAGTAGCCTAACAGTAAATATAAAAGTCAAATTTATATTATCTTTTAATTAAAAGTCCAAATTAACAGTACTACATATTCAAAACGGCCGCATTAGTGCGCTTATCTGTCACTTTTTCAAACTAATGCGAAAAATTCACCAAACCACCCAATTAGCGATAGCCTGTCACACAAAAAACGAAAGTTGACAATCTATAATAATTCATTATTTGCTTCTAGTTAATTTTAAACGGAATTAGAAAAAACCTAGTAGGTATGTGATACGTTGCAAATGATGACATATAAATAGCTAATCTGGGTTTTATTGGGATTTTTAAGTGTTTTTTTTAACCCCGGGTCGGTTTTGTGCTTTGGGTAAAATAAGAGAGTAAAGAATTCGGAAATAATATTTAGTGATCGAACGGCTATCCGGCGGTACCACTAAATCCGACTTAAAAACCGGAACTCCCGTTCCGGCCAAAGTAAGCTTATGATTCGGCCAGATCCGGTAAAACTTGTTCAGAAAGTAAAAAAAATAACAATTTTGAGTTTAAGACGGAATATTCATACATTTTTTCTAATAGAATACAGAATTCTCGATATTATTACTTACTAATATATATATATATATATATATATATATATATATATATATATATATATATATATATATATATATATGTTTTTAAATTATTATATACTCGTATACCTAAAGAGTACTGATGTTAATCTAGTCTAGACCAATTTCCAACATAGACATTACCGATTTCTTAAACAAATCGTCCGAAATTAACACTACTAGCTGGGCTATGGGTTTCCAAAATAAGAAAACGCTACTAACAGCAGAATTGTGAACTAAACGTAAAGTAAAAATTGTTTACATTTGTAATATTTACATTTGTGGATTGACAATAAGGTTTTCACAGCGCTATATATAATATAATAATAAAATATACAAAATACTGTTAAAATTAGAAGAAATAACTTTTAATATAGGTTTATATTGCATAGAAATTTAACTGTAAAAACAACTAAAAGTGAAAATAATTGTTTTATTTTAAATAGAATATACAAATAACCGCTAAGATAAAAGGTAAGTTCCTGTTTCAATTAAAATTAATGAGCAAATTAAGAGAAAAACAATTCATTGGGGTTAGTGTTGTGATTGAGTTATCACACAAAAAAATTACTAAAAATAAAAAAAAAATGTTCCGTTAATGGCTGTAAATCTACGGCACACAAAAATAGAAAACTAATATTTTTATCTTTGTCCTAAAATTAATATAAAAAATCTGATGTGGCCAGCACATTACCTTCCGTCAGTTCTATGTATTTTGTATAAATGTCATACAAAAAGTCCCTTGCAAAAGATTCTATTTCTTGTACATGACCTTAAGGCAGTTGTATGTATTTTATACAAATTCCATACAGAAAGTTTCTAGCAAAAGATTTTATATTTCCAATAAAAATATAATATAAACATACTGTCAATTGCACTTCTTTATAATTTTTTAACTCTGTATCCATTTAATATGATGTATAAAATGCATTTAAATCGTATAGAGAATAAAATATTCTTTAATATTTATAATAACATTAAATGTGAAAAAACGATATTTAACATCGTTTTTTCAAGAAAAACTGTTAAAATCTTCAAATGAGGGTACTTCCGGTTGACCAATTATAACCAAATTCAGCTCTTCATATGGATGTAGCGAAAAAGAATATGAAAGAATTATAATTTTTGGAATTGTAGTATTAGAGGTATCGCACACACACATACAGACATCATCGTAAAAGTAATAAAATAATATTTTAGGGACCCTTAAACGTGCTTATTCTTTAAAAACTCACCACCGAATTTTTTGACCAAAGACAATACCCTCCTTACCTAAAGGTGACGGAAGATAAAAAATCATATGAACTAAACTGAGATATTGTGAAACTACAACTACTTACTAATTATCCTTATTAAATGAAAATGTTAATAAAACTATCATTAAAACTACAAATACGGGAAACTTTAAACTAAACTCTACCGAAATTAATAAAAAACTAAAACAGAAAATAACTCACAAAATCAAGAAAATTACTTTGACAGCAATGCTACTCTTATGGAAGCCAGCGAAAAGTGTACCTTTGGTCATAAGTTTTACATTTGTTGTCAGCGCCATCTCTTGATAATTTGGAAGCCAAATATTACTTGATTTTCTGTCTACAGTTGCCATTTTGTAGTAAAGATTAAATTGATAAAGTATGTTGTTCCCAGAATTTGTATTTGTACTTAGTACGTGTACATGTTGAAGGTTAATCTTTTCGCTCTCTTTCCGGTATTTCGGTTCGGTACATCCCTAATAATATTCTGCATTATTTGTTTGACCAACCTAGCTTTTATAAAAAAAAATATTTTATTAGTTCTAAACTATAATTTCATCTTAAAGTTTGTAATACCTTGGAGATTAAAAATAATTAAGATGCAGACATTATCAAAGCAGTATGAAACGTCAATTATCTTATTATAGATAATGAGAACTATGATTCCATTAGAGATTTGGACTGTAATCTAGAATCTAGACACTACTAATGAATTAGAAATGACGTTAGATTGTGGATTGAAATTGGATTACAATTAGATTAGAATTACAAGACTCAATAATATTATTCTACAGCTTGTTTCTAAACCTGTGTGACAAATTTTAAGAGTATATAGTACTGACCAAAATGAGAAAAAAGCTTAATCAACATGGACCCGATCTTCAATAGTTTCCGAGATATAAGACGGTGAAAAATGAGATTTTATGGGGTTTATCTCTGCAATCTCCAAAACTTAAGAGTTACGTTTTCGGGGCAAGAATCATGTTTTTCTTAAAAAATAAAATAAAAATAAAACAAATAGTTGTACTAAGAAATATTGTGGCGACCTTGGGCAATATTTAATTTTCAAATAACTTCGTAACTATTACAAATTACGAAAAATGTTCCATATTAAATTTTATTGTTTTTTTTTATTGTCTATTTACTGACAGATAAAATTTTGTTCATCGCTGTCGTTGTCTTTCTTTGATTTATCATTTTTACGGAAACAGTTGAAAAGCAGACAGTCCTATGATGATTATTTTTTTACTCATGTTGGTCAATACTAGGGCGATTCATTAGTCGGTTCTTTTTTAATAACTCGATTATTTCAAATATTATTGAAAAATATTTCAAACGAAGTTTATTTTATATTTAAATGTCTATAAATCTGCAGTATAGATTTTATACAGGATGTTTCATTTTTACTCAATGGTTTGAAGACATTTTAATATAAAATAAACATTGTTAGAATATTTTTTCCATATTTAAAATAATCGAATTATTAAAAAAGAACAAATCGATGAATAAGCCTGTGTATCTTAGAATATAGAAACTACTATAGAGGGAGTATACGCTGATTTTATTGGCGAGGGGTATGAAACCATCAGGCGGAAGGGGAATTTCAGTGGCCCCTATACAAATGGCGGACAAAAGTGCGCCAAATATGAAAATTTAGTTCAAAGAAAACTTAAGTTTTTTGATTAACAAGACAAAATACAGAAAATAAAAGTAGATAATGAATTATATTTAAAGTATGTTTATTTTATCAACAAATATAAAAATGTTTAACAATATTATACATTTTTATTTTTTTAACAGTAAAAGCAAAAAATTAAGTGAATATGAAATAGAAATTTTATTGGCGACTAAACTGAATTAATTTTGTAAAAATATGTCGATAACAATTAAAAATAGAGACATATTTCATATTTAAAATGTTATTTTAGAACTTACTTAAAAGTTTTCTTCTTTCTTTTATATTGAATTTGACGTTGTGTTTTGCGTGATGTACGATTATTACAGCCAAACGCGGCGCAAGATGGAATTTTGTGTGTAGTATTGAAAAAAACTGTTTCTATAATAAAATATAAAATAAAGATACACAAAATGCTATGTCACAAATGAAAACTTGGTCCCTAAACAAATGGCGGACACTAGGCGACCAGCTGATAGAACTTGGCTTCACTGTTTGCCATCGACAATCGACACTCCCTCTATATACGTAGTATGGTTTCTATACTCTAAGCTGTGTACCCTTAAAATTTGTGTAGGAACAGCCTGTATAAGGTTATAATAATTCTCTGCTGTTATTTGGAATAAGATAAGGGTATGCTTGTATTAATCACACACTTATTCACTCATACACACATATTCTTTATTTTATATGTACAATAATATTTTAAAGTCACCATCCTGTGTAATGGCTAGTGTCCAACAAACACTTTTATCTGTTCTGTTATAAATTTTGCGGATATATGTCTTTTATCTTTTCTATTTCTCATTTTATTCATTTCCTCTCAAAAGTAGAATAGTTTTATGTTTTGAGAATTGGAAGATTATAATATTTTATAGTTTTATTTCAAGATTATGGATTTCTAAAAACGACCTCTCTTCACTGGAAATGTTTACATTAAAGTATTGCATTTCTGATATTGATATGCCGCATATTGCATTTTAGAAGTATAAAATTTGTTCTTTATTTATTTATAAAGTATGTTAATATCATGAATATTAGATTGAAAGATTGTTAAATATTTTTATTAAGATTGATATTACATGAAAAAGCTTTTAAAATTTTCGGTTTAACTTCATCAATAATTAACTGCTGCTTGAAAAATGAATATAACTTTATAGATTCTCTTTGACATTTTTTATGTTTTAAAGTTATTCGACAAACGTATATACGACATTCGAGTTAAAATATTTAAATACTTATAATTGTTTACTTACACAACCGTTTATTCATAAAATTATACCTCGTTCCATTTAAGACATTCAGTATTGTAGAGAATGAGGCATAGTTTTGACATCTCTGATTGCTGAAATTGGAGACAAGAGACAAGTTTACCCAATGTAATATCGGCTACATAAAACTGGCGCTAATGTGAGCGTCATCTACTAAATGACTTAAATGGAACAGAGTATAGTCTATGTATTTTTGGTTTGACTTTAAATTTCAACTACGTCTGAAATTTTAGGTATTTATACCATTTTCACAAACTGGAATTGTACTGACTTCATATTTGATTGTGAATGTATGTATTTTCAACCTTCGAGTCGGTTCGATATACAGTGTGTTCGATTTAAGGAGGGAACTTTTGCTATACGAGTTACGAGGTCGGTTAAATTAGCAAACAATTTCTATTTTACTAGATTATTACAATGAGCAAAAATATATATTTTTCTCTATCAATGGTTCTCAACAATTTTTTTATTGTAAATGGGAACCTATTTTTTTAATCGCGTATTCGATACAGTTTTTTTCTGAATTTAATGATACCCACATGTAATACCCTAATATTATAAAATATTTGAGAAAAATGCGAATGAAAATTATGTTGATTTAATTTGAATCTGATTGTACTCGTAATGTAATAAGAGAAAATAAAATAAAAACTTCATTCATATCAAGCTTTTCTTCGTGAATAAAATTCATTTTATCACTGAGAGAGTAAACGAAATATTTGTTTTGACATTACACTTCAATGAACATGAAACAAAATATTCATTTGTTTTCTTCAAAGCATTATTATTACATAGCATAATTTGCATTTGAATTTTTCTCAAATATTTTGTAATATTAAGGTAAGATATAATAATATCGTTGAAATCAGAAAAAATATACTGAATCGTACAGGCGATTTAAAATAAGAATGCAGTATCCCGTATTGAAAACCACTGGTAGAAATTAGTTATTTGTATCACTAGGCCAGAAGCTGAACATTTGCGAGACCGAGATATCGCAAAACAGTTTCTGGGCGTGTGGTACACAAGATTTTTTGTACCGACTTCTCCATAAATTCTTCGTATATTTCTCTACATTTTATTCTATGTTACATAACCTAAAAAATGAATATATATTTTTTTATCGGTTTTGCATTGCAAATTTAATTATAATTACTGACATTTGAGCTTAAAATGCGTAATTATTTTATATCTTTTGAAAATATAACATACAAACATTAGTTATATATATTTTATATACTTTCGCATATTTTTAATGACAGATGGCGGAAACTCAATTGTATCACGTGAAGTTAGTTGTAGTTAAAAAACAAACTAGTCCTAAAGATGGAACTTATAATTAATCTATAGATGTCAGTAATGACAGCTTATTATTATTTTTATGACAAAATTTAGTTATTTAAGTTACAACAATTAAAGATTTAGCCCTAAAATTTGTAAACATTTTGCTAATTCTTGTGTTGAAAATAATCTTAAATTGACATATCACCAGAACAGTAATGCCAACTCCTTTTGCCGGTCTAGGTCAGCAATAACGCATTTCTGGACGATTTTGATTTCTGTAATATAGACAAAATGAATGGAGGTACGAAATAGTATATTAAAGAACGTGTTTTATAAGACAGGTTTTTTTTCGTACGCGTCAAAGTTTAGAAAACAAGCGTTAGCGAGTTTTATAATTGACAAGTGCGAAAGAAAGTCTTATAAAATGAGTTCTTTATACTATTTTTTATATTTTGCGCCTTCTACAATAACATTTACTTACTCAATTTGTGATTATATTTGTAACCATTTGTACATTTTCATGTAAATAATCTTCCCTAAATAAAAAAAAAAAAATATTAAAAATTTCGACATTATATTATTAAAATGAATTGTCAATTAACTAAAAATAAATTATGTAAAAAAGGGTTAAAGAAACGTCATGTAGTACGAATCGTCTAAAAAAAAAAATTGCATATCGTAATGACTTCATTATGAACGCAAAATATAAAAAAAAATGTTTTTGTTCATTGTTAGTCTAGTAAAATAGAAATTGTTTGCTAATTTAACCGACCTCGTAGCTCTTATAATTCTTCTCGAGGTAGCAACAGCAATAGAATAATAAAACGAACAGCCTGTTTTTTTTTCGGGCCGAGTCAAACTCAATGTCAAAACGGGCCCGGCTCGAATGCATCCCTAACTCTATGGATTAGTCTTTTTCCATGTGTTTCTAACCATGAGAGCTTTCAATTCTACGGTCAATCTCCTATCTTCCTTGATGGTATCTATCCAGCAAGTTCTTTAGCAACCTATTCCTCTTCTGCCACTGACCATCTTAAACTTGGCGCCCTTATCAAAGCGATGTTTACCAAAGAAGGAAAGTTTTTGTTTCATTAGTGAGATGCTTTGATGAATAACTTAAACAAAACGTAAACGAAAATATATTCCTATCATCTATTAAGTTCTGTTTGTGGATAGAACAAAAGCCATGATGGATGATATTAGCAAAAAATACTAGAGTTGCAAAAGAAAAATATAAATATAAAACCCGGCGAAATATAATTGCTCATCATTGAGAGTAGTGCGCTTGTTCAAAGACTCCATCCCGTATATTCCATACAAAACCTACGTATTTCCGCCGCAATTATCAAGTTAATTGGGAGACGAAAACAAATAGAAGTGAGTTATTTTTGTGGTGCTGCGTTCATTACTCTAGTTTTCAGCTTTCATTAATTACATCACCACTGGATATGAGTTCATCCTTTAATGTTCCACAAGAGCGTAGAAAATATTGCCGAGTATGGAATATAGAATCCACAATATACGAGTATATATCAAACAATATTTTTCCAAACAATTTTGAAGTTTGAAGTGTGATGCACTTGAACAAAACAAGTGAAGAAATCACACGAAGTAACGTCAAAATGTTTCCGGAATTGGTCAATAATATTTTATTGAAAACAGGTACAACATTTCTACATTAATTTCCTTTACAACTATTCAAAACACTCTTGGAAATCATTTTCTGAAAGTGTCTTCAGCTGCCTCGTCGAATTTCCAACACCTCTGTTGGATTAACAAAACTTTGTCCTTTCAATTTCATTTTTACCGAGCGAACAGGTAAAAATCGGATGGGGCAAGGTTGGGAGAATAGGAGGGCTGTTCCAGAGTGGTACCAAAGCGTTGTCATTCAGCAAAACTCAATCGTTTCCTGCCCAATTTTAAGAACGGTTTCGTCTGATTGCGTCTCGGAGCCGTTAAAGGATCTAATGTTCCTTGTTTACAGTTTGTACTTGAGAAATGAATTAATGGATCTCCTAATTAGTTTACCTTTACTTTTGTCCAAGCAAAATTTTTGCTTGTGCAGCTCGTATAGTATGACTAGCGAATGATAGTTGACATTTAAATTATTTAATATATCTGGTCTTTTTTGAAAACTTTTCCCTATATTTGATTTGAAAGGAAACTGACCCTTATGTATTCCGTTAGAGAATATTAGAATTGTACTGAATACCAATGGAATACAAGGAGACATTTAAAATGACCTTAATAACAGGATTGAAGAATGTATTTAAAAATTTTAATACCGCAAATTTGGTTCATTTGTCTCAGGTGTAAGTAACCCTCGAGTCGGAATTTCTGTTAGAGGAAATTAAAAATAACCCTATTTCATAGAATTAAAGGTCAAAATATTTTGTTATAATCAAAATAAACTAAAAACGTTTAAAATATTTTAAATGCACTCCTTTTTACCTCTCGCTAAGAGAGGTATTGAATTCATGCTAAAAATCGCATATCCAGATTTTAGTGAATAAGCACGTTTTAAGGTCCCTAGAATCCGATTATAACATTTTTACGATGATGTCCGTGTGTGTGTGTGTGTGTGTGTGTGTGTGTGTGTGTGTGTGTGTGTGTGTGTGTGTGTGTGTGTGTGTGTGTGTGTGTGTGTGTGTATGTGTGTGTGTATGTGCGTGCGTGCGTGCGTGTGTGCGGGCGTGCGTGCGGGCGTTTGTGTGTGTATATGTGTGTGTGTGTGTTTGTGTGTGTGTGTGTGTATGCGTGTATGCGTGTGTGTGTACGCGTGCGTGCGTGTGTGTGTGTGGATGTTGGATTCACTATATCTCAAATACTATAAGACTTAAGACATTTTTAACTACGGATTCTTCAATCCAGTGTCGGACTGGGACATATTTCTCAGTGTGGCGATTTGGATTACCGGGCCCCCTATTCTGGGCCATTCAAAATATTATTAATGAAACAAAGATGGTTATAAATGAAGTTTTTTTTAAATACATTACGAATGAAAACATTAAGTAAGGACACAAGCTGAACCCAAAAATCCGTGACATTGACGATTAACATAAGAAAACAGATTTATTGAAATACTCGTTGCATGGAGGTCTCAAGCAATATAAGAGTTCTGGTGTCGGGTAAATTAGACAACAGTTACCCCATCAGAAGAACATTTTAATGGTGTATCGTTATATGAGAAAAAATACATACATATAGACGAAAACGGTAAATTTTGAAATGGTTTATTTTTGAGAATAACTACAAAAAAAAATTAAAGTATTTTATTTATTACCAAAGATAACTATACTAGTTGTACAGAATTAGCAGTAATCTAATATGAAAATCGCGTCTCAAACACGTATATTTTGGCCGAGATTTGGCACATAGACTAAATAACGCATATGCGAAGTATACATTACGAAGTTAATGAATTTAAATATTAAAATTATAAATATATTGTTATAATCATTTTTAGAATATTTTCTTTGTTGTAATCAAATCATATTAATAGTGAATGGTGAATACTATTAAAGATAATCTTTTTTTTGTAGGTGCAATGTTTATAATTAATTTTCATTTTAGTGCTATCTTTCACAATTGACAATATTACGTCGATATAAAATGTTAAATGAATTACTATTCATTGTTGTTTCGATTTACATTTTTTGGCTATGGGACGCTTAAAATTTAAGCCTTGTTGGTGCAATTGGGAATACTTAAGTTTAAGTACAATTCCAAGAGTTAAGGCGACAAAAATTGTTATTAAAATGCAGTTGCAGAATTTAACTCCTACCTTAGGTATTCTGTTTCGTGAACAGATCTCATATTAAATTTTTTAATCCGGAATAAAAATGGAGTTAGTTAACTAATAATGGGAAGAGTCGAGTCAGTTTTGGTAACAATTGGACAACCGGAACTAGTAGTTACAAGAAAAAAATCATCTAAATATTATTTATCGAAAATTTATGTAAATACTTATATTAAAGAACGTTAAATTCTTTATTCGATAAATATAAATTCATTATTATATCTTCTATAGATTTAGAGATAAAGAAAGGCATATAAAATAATTTGATGTAAAAAATCTCAGATCAAACTGCTACAAGGCAAGAAATTCAAATGTTTGTAATTGAATGATGATTAGGAAAATAAAAGAAGTCAACAACGCAAAAGAATATACGTAAAAAAGAACACAAAAGGAATTTGCGAAAAAATGACGAATATAAAGAAAAAGAAAAGAAAAGTAGAAAAAGAAAATTTCAGGATATTGAATATAAAGAAAATGTATGTATTGTACATAATTCATTTTAAAATATCCCATAGATTTTGCAAATATATGTGAGAATTATTTTGTAGTGAGACATGAATATATGTATTTGTATTTAAAAATATTTTTCGTTTTATGCGTACAACCAGATAAAATATCTGGCGAGAGGTTATGTGTTGGCCACATCAGATTTTTTATTATTTAGGTACCGTAGTCGCCCATCTATTTTTAACAAGACATAGTAATGTACATACCTGAATATTTCGTAAAATTCTATTCTTCTCTAGGTTTTGAAAAGAGACCACATGTATTAAATAATTTAAACGTCAACTTTCATTCGCTAGTCATACTATACAGGGTGTTCATTTTAAATGGGCCACCATTGCTATCTCGAGAACTATAAGAGCTACAAAGACGGTTAAATGAGCAAAAAAATTCTATCTCACAAGACAAATTTAAAGAAATCAAAAATTATTTTTTTGGACCAGTAGCAAAATACGGAACCTAACTTTTTAATTTTAAATGGGATCATATATTTTGTATTTGCTCATTCGTTAGAGAATTTAATTCTGAATTCAGTGATATAATATTTTTATTTCCTTACATAACGATTTGTTTGAGAAAAATGCATGTAAAGTTTCATATTAATTTGATTAAAATATGGCTATAATAAGAGTGTCATGAATGGAAAAAACGAATACGTGTTAATTTTTTTGACGTAGAATTAGAATGCCATGAAAGAAATACGTGAATATTTTGTTTATGTTGACATTTATGATCACTTACAAGAACAAAACAATCACTTCTTTCGGTCAGGGCACTCTAATTCTATGTAATAAAAATGACATGTAGTCATTTTTTCCATTCATGGCACTCTTATTATAACCATATTTTAATCAAATTAGTATAAAACTATATGCATTTTTTTCAAAAAAATCATCATGTAAGGGTTGAAAAATATTATATCACTGAATTCAAATTTAAATTTTATAACGAATGAGCAAATAAAAATATATATATTCTCATTTAAAAAGAAAAGTTAGGTCCCGTATTTTGAGAAACATTGGTCGAAAAAAAATATTTTTCTTTTATTTGAATTTGTCTTGTGAAATAAAAATTGTTTGCCCATTTAACCATCTTTGTACCTCTTATAGTTCTCGAGATAGCAATGGTGGCCCATTTAAAATGAATATTCTGTATACAGTCGATTTTTTCATCGCCTCGTTTCCGTATGTTTTCCATAGTATCTCAAGGGTCTCAGATGGTGATTTCTCCAACAGAACGCAGAATTTGATGTTTGTACGCTGCTCTGAAGACAACTTTTCCAAATCCGACAATCGAAAAAAGAACGCATTTTACGAAACAACCTGCAGCTTTTGCAGACAATAACTAAAAGAGGTGCCGAGCGGTTCGACGCTTTCCTTAGTTGTGGCTGCCAACCCAAAAAAAAAGATATTTTCCTCTAGCGATCGTAATTAAATAGAATATTTGTTTCTCAATTGCTATGATCACATGCTGCCTTGATTCGCTCATTACGATGCTGGAGGTCTAGCAGTCAGTGTTTCATGGTTGTTACCCACCAATGCACGGTACTGGACCTTAGCCCTTGTTATTATAATCACTATTATTTCCAGAACTATTTTCAATGAAATCAGAATCGTTGTGTCTTCCATTTCCTCATCTAAGTTCAAATCTCTTTGGGATGGACTTCTCCACCGTCCACTTCAATATCGAGTTTCACTTCTCGATTTTCAGTTGTTGGAAGTTGCGTGGCAGGCCACGTGTCACTCTCGATTCGGTTGTGTTTCAAGACAAAGCGACTCGAATGTCATTTGTCCAGCCCAGGGTGAATTATTGATTTCTGACTTGAAAATAATAAGGCTTGTTTTCCCAGATATTTTTAGGCAATTAACGAGAAAGAAGAAGAAGTGATGAAATATGGTGGAGGAGCCAAACTTTAAAAATTCGTATTTCGTTTTCGTAAAATTATCATATTTGGCTTTATTCATATTGGAATTTTATGACACTTGTACCATTTCTGAAACACTGAGTGTTTTATAACGTACATAACACAAGTTTTGAAAAAAAATAGCTTTCATCAAATAAAAAAAAAAATATTGAAAAATTGGCATAAGAGATTGTTCCTATAAACTAAGGTGATAAGAAATCTAGTTTTACAGCACTGATAGGGGACCATTATCTTTAATGCGATGCAAGATGCAACTTTTAAAACCTTGTCTCATATATCTTTAGGCCCGGGCCACATTATGCGTTTTACCGGGAGCGGTAAAACCGCATCCGGTTAAACGGGACGGATCATACAGCGTCTGCATATATCCCGCTAAACAGGACGGCAGCTGTGACAACCCGATTTGGACACTGTCTGACTAATGTCTGATCAGTACAGAGCCCAAATAGTATACGTTGTCTATTAAAAAATAAAACCAGACCCTTGTGAACGGTCGCATTATTTCCAATGTGTTGTAGTTGTCATGCGGTAAATTGACCATCCGGTCAAACCGCAACATGCTGCGGTAGTATCCGGCAACCGGACCGCAACCGCATCAGTGTGGACGCATTCATTTAAAACAATAAGTTGTCTTCCCGGTCAACCGATCCCGCCAAAACGCATAGTGTGGCCCGAGCCTTAGAGACGATGTTAATTTCTCGGATCTTTCGAAACAAATTTTGTCTGTAACTGTTGTTCATGTTGGTCTTCCCAGACATTATTGTTCTTTTCTGCTAAAAAGTGGTCAAAAGTTATCAATCATTCGCGGCCTAGAAACATTTGGGGGATTATGGTCTCTCTCTGTTTTCAATAAAATATGCCCTGAATACTCTATTCCAGTGGTTCTCAAAGTAGTGGTCCGCGGACCGGTGGCTGTCCGTGATCATAATGCTGTCGGCCCGTGTAGGTTGTTTGCATAATTTTTTTGAAAAATTCATATTAAAATTGTGTTATTATCTATAGACCTATAAACCTACGAAGTCTAAGGTATTGTCAGCATGCTTATCCCCATCACATTCATTCCACATTTCAGCCAGAGAAATAGAGACAGCGTTGCAAGAAGAGAAATAAAGTAGTCACTCATTACTCACTACTTTCTTTTTCTGCGAGAAATGTGAGCATGCCAATCTAGCCGATATTGCCATAAAAAACTTCTTCCTTTTGTTACCATTTACCTATGTGAGATTAGCTTTTTAACCGAGGGGGTAATCACCAAGGTAATTTGGTGTACAAAATTTTGGTAATGTTGGTAATGTCTTGGTAATGTTGGTAATTTTTGGTAATGTCTTGGTAATGTTGGTAATTTCTGGTAATGTCCCGGTAATGTTGGTAATGTTTTGGTAATGTTGGTAATTTCTGGTAATGTCTCGGTAATGTTTTGGTAATGTTGGTAATTTTTTGGTAATCTTTCAAATTTTTGTGGTACCTAATGTGTGTTATGGTGTAAGATGTTTCTGTATTATTAGGTTTTATTAAATTGTTATTATTCAAATAATTGTGAAATATGACAAATTCATAATATGTGTTTGATGTTTGAATGTAATAGACTTGGTTGTAGACGTCACATAAAACTTTTTCAGCTCTGTGTAAATAATTGTAAATTATTACTTTTAATACCGTGTTTAAGTAAAAATTATTCTTATTGCTATAGCCTGCTATAACCGTTTAAAAAAATTACAATTACATAATGATTGATTCATAAATTTGCAAGTAGGTATTAAAATCAGTAAATGCAAGATTACTATTATTTACATCTCTTATTTTCAATTTTAATATTGTTAAAACTCTTATGGGGTCTCGTGGCCGCGTGCCTGAGTGTCAGGTCGCAAATCTGGGGAACCGGGTTCGATCCCGACCGACGCCAAATATTTCGAATTTTAAATGGCACAAAATTGACCCCTGTGGTGCACTCTCCACGCTAGCAGTGAGTGCCTGTGAGGTGACGCCTGGTAAGCGCCCGCACGGTGCAAATATTTCATCATTACCGCATCTGTGTACAAAACAGATTGGCTCACCCAGCAATGGGTAATAAGCCGTGATGATATATATTTTTTTAATTTATAAAACTCTTTTATTGTGTTCTCTGATGTAAAAACTGAAGCTTATTTTTCATATTCTTGCCACTTGTTATTAACTAAAATATTATATTATTTGTTTTATTATATGTATCTGCAAAATTTTATTATTTATATATTGTCATTCCTTAATTAATTAATAATACACTTTAATTATAAATACGTTTTACGTTTAAGATTTTATAATTTTATTTTATTTTAAACAAAATAAGTTTAGCGCTCGTTAGTGGGAGGAGTTTCTTCCGAATCTGTTCGCCGTCCAGAGTATAGTAGTAGTAGTGACATCGCGTTCTCTTATGGTAGTGCAATATCCCAATACCGAGTAACAGAGCTTGTGTTAGAATTCACGCTTACGTACCTATGCAAGACAGTTGTAAGATTTTAGCGATTTTTAAATTGTATTAATATCGAGTTATTTTTGTACATTATAAATATTATACGTATTATCGTGTAAATTCTTCGTGTGTTGTCATATTATTTCTTTATTATAAAATGACTGGGGATAATTCTGAATTATTCTTTCAAGAAATCGAAAAGAAATTATATTTGAAAATTCCTTTATTTATAAAAAATATATTGAAGATAAATATAAAAAAATAAATATAAAAATAATACGAGTATTCATAATTTTGGAATTGTGTCGATAATTTATCAAGTAATTTATAGTAATGTTTCAGTAATGTCAGTAATGTTAATTTTTTGGAAATGTTTTTAATATTTAAATAGGTTATAAATATGGTAGTTGCTTGATAAATGCTTTTTCGTGTAGAAACAATCACTGAAGAGCAGGTTAGGGTGTATGCTTCCCTTCATTGTTAAATATGTCAATTTTCAGGAAATCAATATGTATCTTCATATATGTACACATATGTTAGAAATAATAATGTCATAAAATCTTGATAACACATCGATTATGTAATAATATATCAATAATGTCTTGGTAATATTTCGGTAATGTTGGTAATGTTTTAGTAATGTTGGTAATGTTTCGGTAATGTTGGTAATGTTTTGGTAATGTTGGTAATTTTTCGGTAATGTTGGTAATGTTTTGGTAATGTTGGTAATTTTTCGGTAATGTTGGTAATGTTTTGGTAATGTTGGTAATTTTTTGGTAATGGTAATTTAGTGTACACAATTTTTGGTAGTGATTACCCCCTCGTTTTTAACTATGTGTGTAATTAAAACAAAATATAGAAATACTTTGTACATCCATCCCCCATTTCGCGTGGCGTTGTTATCAATTGAACCACGGATAGAAACAACAAATAAGCAAACCCATTTGTCACATTAATTAATTATTTTTATGTATTAATACGAGGGGAGTTTTTTATGTTATCTACCTAGCTATGAAAACAATACATTTTATAGTGTCAACTCCAAATTTAGCTCCAATCGCTTAACATTTGTCATTTTTATATCAGTTTAAAGAAACGAAAACGAGTGATTTGAAACTTGAACATAGAAGCATCATGAAATTTCTATCGAAAGAAGGCAGTAGTAGCCTGAAGAATATCCATGAGAGAATAGTGGCAGTGTTTGAAGAAAACAGCCCGTCCTATTTCCAAGTCAAATATTGGTGCAAGCAATTCAAATGGGGCAGGAAATCCATTCATGATGACCCAAAGTGTGGAAGACCTCTGGAAACACGAACTGAAGAAATCATCAACAAAGTCGAAGATTTGGTGTTGACTGACCACCGAGTAAAAGTTTCAGTTATTGCTAGAGAAATAGAAATATCAGAAATGAGTGTTTTAAAAATTCTGCACAAAGATTTGCGAATGAGCAAAGTGTCGGCACGATGGATTCCCAGAGAATTTGACTGCTTTATCCCAAGATGAAGACTTTTTCTACAGAATTATAACCGGGGATGAGACCTGGGTACACCATTTTGAACTTCCCACAAAACAAGAGTCCATGCTATGGATTCATAAGGGCTGTCCACTAGCCAAGAAAGCGAAGGCACAATGTTCTGCAGGGAAAGTGATGGGCACAGTTTTCTGAGACGCGAAGGGTATTCTTTTAATTGACTATGTACCAAAGGGACTACAATAACGGGGAATGTCTACAAAGACACAATTAAGAACTTGAAAGCGGCTATACGCGAAAAAAGACCCCACAATTATACTCAGAAAGCTCTGCTTCTGCACGACAACTGCACGAATTGTTCAAGCAGTAGTCGATGAATGCGGCTTTGAGGAATTACAACATCCACCTTACAGTCCTGACCTCGCCCCCTGTGACTATCGTCTCTTTCCAAAACACAAAAAACATTTGAGAGGGCGTCGCTTTTTATCGAATGATGACTTGGAAAACGCCGTAGAGTCGTATTTTTCAGAATTACCAAAAGTTGTTTTTTTTTTTGAAGGCATAGCTTTATTAGAAAAACGTTGGAATAAATAGTGTTTAACGGTTCTTATGTTCAAAAATAAAATTTTATTTGTTTTCTTACTCGTTTTCATAGCTAGATAGATAACATAAAAACTCCCCTCGTATATGCAATTATTTATGTTTTTGAATAGAATATTTGTGTTTTGTTTTTACAAATTTGAAAAAAAAATATCAAATCACATCTAATAGTGAAACGGTCCGTCATAAATTAGTAAAAAAAAAAATACCTCTCGGCCATATTAAATAGTCTGCAGTCTATTCTACAGCATCTGGAGAGGCGCTCAAGCTAGGCCGCTGTCTATTTGAAAACAATTCTTTCTTTTTCGAAATTTTAAATCTTTTCTGACCAAAGTTCTTTTGAGTTATGTATGAAATTCCAAATCGACGAGCTAATTTCCGCGACGACGTTCTAACTTTGTCTTGAGTACTTTAAATGAGTAGGTTGATCAATTTAAGGGGCAAGGGTTTGAATCGCACACTTTTTCGTAAATTAATACATACTAGACCTTCTTCACATTTCCGTATAGATAGTTCAGCAAATATACTAAAAATGAATAAGCAGAAAACGCACGTCATCAACCTGAAAAAAAACCTTATAAAATGAAATATAACTTGCAGAAAATTATTGGGTGTTATTTATTTTTTAAATAAGAAAAAATAAAAAATACTAGTATTAAGAAACGTATATATTAATAAAATTTACCTTTATTTTTAAGTCAATCCTTATTCCTTTTAGGGAATATAAAATTATTTGAAAGAATTGTAGTTGATTTTCGTATCATAACGGTACCACTACTGAGAATGTCCATATTTACATTGAATTTAAAATCGATCAAATATCGATCCTGTCCCTGTCTGCCTTGAATTAATATAAATAATTGTAAATATCAAAGTAGTTATGTATTATTGTTTTGTAAAAAATATATAGAACCACGGACCATATATACCCTTTAAGTATAGAATTGTCAATTTGCTGTCTATAAAATATATCAATATAGTTTATCTACCTATTGTATTAATTAAAACAGTTTCTTCTGAGTTGTGTTTTGTGCTATAGAATTACTGCAGTGCCCAATTACCGGATAGGCTGACTAGGCTGCAGTCTAGGGCGTACAATTTTCTCATTTTATTATACGAATGAGAAAGGAATTTCGGCCTTGGTAATCCATGTAGTAATTTTTATTTTGTATAAAAATTCATTTATTCTGATATAGGACGTTTCGGAACTGAAATTTGTTCCATCTTCAGCTATAAAATAATTACAACAATTTTATAATTTTTTTTTTAAGTCAAAAAATAAAATTCTTATCACATACCAAAAAGTGTTAATTACAATTGTCAATAATTTTGTATTGTTTACATGTCAGATTTTTGTTGGGTTTTACATTTTAAAGTGTTTGACGCTAGTCAGGTTACAACTATCACTGACACCATCCACATAGTTGTAACCTGACTAGCGCTTTGATTTGGTTAGAGCTAAGACGACCTAAACCTGAGTATTATTGGTTTGTTTTAATAAGTATTACACGATAATTCATCTGCATGTATTGTATGGAGTTATGCAACACGCATTGCATTTTCTAGAATAAATTAGTACCCCATGTAAACGTAGTAATAAGTGACTTCATTATATAGGGCGCGAGCAGACACGTGACTCAAGGGATCTTGACGTGCTTAGAATCAGCTGATTTGTGTGCGCAAGTCATTTTGACAAGAACAATGTCATGTCGACAAGACAAATGTTTTGACTTATTTTGATTTTTAGCTGCTAAAATGTTATTATTTTTAATTTCATGTGTTTTACTGCCTAAAAATTATAAAATATTAACATTTTAGCAATTCAAAATCAAAATAAGTCAAAACATTGGTCTTGTCAAATTGACAATGTTCTTGTCAAAATGACATGCGCACACAAATCAGCTGATTCTAAACACGTCAAGGTCCCTCGAGTCACGTGTCTGCTCGCGCCCTATAGTAATATTTATTGTGTGACAAGGCGAGGGTAAGCACAATAACAGATAAATAACTTTTTATAAACTCTTCTAAATTATAGTTTCAATATTCATATTTTAACTCTGTTTATTTATTTAAGTCAAAATTCAGTTTAGAAATTCTTATCATATTATGATAGTCACGACATTTATTTGTTGATCTTAAGTCTGGAAATTATTATATATACGAGCGTGATTTTAGAATGACCTTGCCTATGCACCCCGAACCCCTAAATATAATCCTGTCCTGGAGATAGCGTTTTTGTTTTAAGACAGTCGGTATTAGTTAGCCATGGGATAAACATGGGAGAGTTTTAGTTTGGGGCGCGTGTGCAGAACGCCCGCCCGCAAGGTTACAAAATGTAACAGTTTTGTTAGTTATGTTTAATTAAGTTATATTTAATCATGTAAATAAAAATTATTAGTTAGTAAATCCAGCAAGTAATGTTCATGTCCGTAGTGTTCATCAGTGTAAAGTGTAAAAAGTGAAGTGTCTGCATGTGTGCTCTTCCTTCTCACAAGCCGTGGACGCCAGCCATCAAAGCGTCCACCAGTCAGTAAGTGTATCATCGTTGGGAATCATCATCCTTAGTATCATCATTATCAGTCAGCTTCAGAGACCCCCCCTCGTATTACAGTGAAGCAGTCGGTAGGATTGCCATCAGCTTCAGAGACCCCCCCCTCGTGTTACAATTGATGACGTGCGTCTTTTGCTTGTTCATTTTTAGTATAGTCGTCTGTTCACTATTTTTAATCCCAAAATCTTTAACAATTTCAGGTTTCAGCCATCTGCCCAACTAACTAGTATATGTAGATAGATTTGTATAACATCTTTCAAAACTTTATCTGGCAAATTTAACATGGTATATTATAAAACAACTATTACGCATTTATTATGTCAAATGACAACTAGATTAGACCTTATTTAGTAATAAAATTTAGAGCGTAATTTTTTTGCAAAATTTTTCTTACATACGTTTGAATACTTTTTACCTGCTGTGCAAGATCCAAGCCACCTATCTTGCAATTTCGACCTGATTCTCTTTTTGTAATCATTTGTTTTACCCCCTGATTGATGGTAATTGTCGTACTCAAGCCCCAACATACGAACATGAAACCCAGAGCAGTTCCGGGATTTCCTAAATGGAGGAAATTACTTAAAGATAGCTGGTGATAATTTATAGAATCAGGAAAAGGACTAGTTTTAATGTATGGAACATAGTTACAGTGTTACATATAATGTTAACGTGTACGAGGGCAGTTTACAAGAAATCTAACCAGCTGTGAAACAAAAGACGAACGGTAACAATTTTTTGTTGTCAGATTTCTCTGACATTTTTAAGTTCATACAGTAAGTTGCATTCAAATCATATTATTTATTACAGTTTAGTGTAGACTTTTGGGTTAAAAAATGAATGAAACTAAATTGGAAGATCTTGACAAAAGAAGGCAATGGTCCTAAGTTACTTTAAAGTAAAATTTTGGTGTAAACAGTTTTGATGGGGAAGGGATTCGATACAGGATATTTAAAATCTGGTCGACCACTTGAAGCACGAATTGCAGAAAATGTTCAACAAATTGAAATATTCGTGCTTACAGATGGACGGTTGAAGGTTTCTGTTATTGCCAAGGAACTGTCTTTATCTGAAACCATTGTTTGGAAAATTTTGCATGATGATTTGGGCATGAGGAAGGTGTCTTCACGGTGGATACCCAGACTTGTTCACAACGCGCGTAAAGTTGCTGACATCATCAGGGACTGCGGTTTTACAGAACTACGCCATCCACCTTATAGCCCCGATTTTGCACCTGGTGACTTCTTTTTATTTGAAAATATGAAAAAAATTCTTAGGGGAAGAAGATTTGAATCAGACGAGGAGTTAATGTATGCTGATGACAGTTATTTTACAGATCTTCCAAAAAATTATTATTTTGATGGAATGGCACAGTTGAAGAGTCGTTAGGAAAAGTGTGTCAGTGTTGAAGGAAGTTATGTTGAAAAATAAAGTATTGTTTAAGTTCAATGTGTCTTCTTTCATAACTAGGTAGATTTCTTTATAAATTGCCCTCGATCATTATTCTTTTTAATAGTTTTTGGATTATCTGTCTGTCAGAAATACAATTTTCTTTTACTTCGTGTTCGGTGTTGTTCTCATTTAAACGTTTCTACCAATTTGTACAACTCCATATTGTTTCAAGTTTCTTTGATAAACTTCTATCTAATCAAAAAATGGAATAATTGTTCACTATTTCTCTAGGGTGCAAACATCTAAGAGCACTGCCATGATGTATTTCATCGCATTTTAAAATAACGTTATTGATGAATATTTGATGGAACTGATGAGGTAGGATTAAAGAAACGGTTTTGATGAGCCCCTGCTTAATTTAAAGATGGATTCGATTTTTTTTTTTTTTTTTTATCTGTAAATTGTTATATTCTTCATATTTTTCCTCTGGTGACGAAGAGAATAAAAATTCAACAAGCTTTATCTAAAATTATTTGTATTAATTGATAAAAAACAATAATAATAATTTTAATTCTCTTTAAGTGGTATCATCCACTTCAACAGTAAATTACATGTTATTATATTGAAAATTTATATTTTTAACTCCATAATAATTAGATTAATATTAAATTTTATGCAAAACTGAATCTAAGCAACAATCTCAACAAAACATTTGATTTCCTTCACCATCAACCCAGCAGAACCATCCGTTTTCAACGCGCTAGTCTAGCCCTCTAAAATAAGTCGAACTACAGCAGTAGCGCGAGTGGACGCATGGCAAAGCGCAGCTCGGAACGTCCAATTTCGATTGTTTTTCGTTGAATGAAATTGCAAAAATGGTTTTAAAATGCTGTGTACCAGTGTGCAGGAGCAATTACTCTAACACGAGACTAAATTGATATACCTTACATCAGAGAAATTAAAAGCTAAACAAGTTTTACTAATATATGGTGAATGTATGTCATGCAGAACATCAAATTTAGTTGTTTTTCTTTAGAGATATTCAGCAACATTTTACTAAATAATTATAGAAAAAACTGTAAAGAACAAATTTGTAAAAAAAGCAATTTAACAAAAGAAAAAAAAATAGCGAGCATCTAAATGTAGTTTATTCCAAAGTAATGGTTATTTTAAATACGAGTATATAATATGCGTACCTATGTATGTCATTCATTATAATTATTTTTTTTATATTTAATTTGTTTAGTAATGCATGTATATAAAATAGTTGTTATATAATATTTGAATAGTTATTTATGAGTTGTATATCTTTATAAATCTTATTTTACAATCCTATTTGTTTAAAATTCCGTATATTTTCTATGCTTACACTGCTGTCGCTCGAGGCGTGACGTGACAGGAAGAAGCTAGCTGTGACGTCACGAATTGAACATTCAGGCCTGTATTCTCGTGTGGCCTCGATTGAACCGATGAAAGTCTCATGAATAAAGCGCTGAATTTTTTGCAATTTTTTAATTACTGTGTAGTGGTTCAACAGTAACTTCTACCATTAAAATGAAATTGTTAAAGTAATAAGTTATGTAGGTATATTCTAAATCCGATGTTTTGTTTACGAGTTAAGAGTGGTATTAGTAATATATGTTTTGTACTATAGAACTAGTTACTGCACTATAATAAAAATAACTAATAAATATAGTTATAAACAAACTATCTACTTCATGGTCTCATGTACAAATAATTCATAATTCCTTTAGTTTGCTCATAGCCTAAGTTGTTTATAAACCTAAATGAACTAATTTACACGTAATGTAGTTTCCAACACTTGCTATTAATCTAAATACAGTTACTGGGAGAACAAATATTTACATATAGCATGGTCACCGACTTTTAAAAAAATCTAGGGGGGGGGTACAAAAGCGCCAATCCAGTGTCATACGTAGGGCCATTGGCACCGGAGTACCCCCCCAGTAGATAGCGCCGCGGTCGAAATTTTTTGAAAATTTCAAGCTCAAGCGCTCTAATGAAAAGTGATACAAAAATATTTTCTTCGAGGCAAATCAGGCAAATTTTCTTAAAAAAAAATAAAACACCATTTGTCTCTACAAATGTATTATAAATTAAGTAATAATATATGTAGTTAGAAAAATAAAATAAATCAATATTATCACGGTTTATTACCCATTGCTGGGTGTGCCAATCTGCTTTGTACACAGATAACGGTAATGATGAAATATTTGCACCGTGCGGGCGCTTACCAGGCGTCACCTCACGGGCACTCATTGCTGGCGTGCAGAGTGCACCACAAAATTATATATATATATATATATATATATATATATATATATATATATATATATATATATATAATAAAATAGATTCAGAGAACGCACACGGCACGAAGCCTTCCTTGGCCTGTACTACTGTGCGTAATAAATAAGATTAACATTTTTGTCAAAAAGGCGCCGTATCAAAATGTCAAACCGTTGCTCAGAATAGCGGCGCAAAAAACACTTATAAAGACTTTATGTCTGGTTTTATAAACAAAATTTAATCTCGGATTTCAAAATTCGGGATTTTGCATATATAATAATAATATATACAAAATCTGGATAAAAATTTAATTCGCTTTTATAAAACCGGGCATTAGAGACTTACAGGATCAATACTGAAATTATTGAAATATGTGTTTATTATATTGAGAAATATTCGTATTCTGGGAATGGACTGAGTCATATTTTGAGTCAGAGCTCAACGTTTCGCCCGCAGTCGTATGGGGTATCCTCAGGAGCAAGGGGGATAGTACTGTCTTAAACAAGGTTACCCGACGTGTCAACCACGCTAGAGGTCGAGTTTAAGCAACAAGAGGGGGAGACTCAGTTTACAAGGTTACCCGACGTGTCAACCACGCTAGAGGTCGAGTTTAAACTGAGTCTCCCCCTCTTGTTGCTTAAACTCGGCCTCTAGCGTGGTTGACACGTCTGGTAACCTTGTTTAAGACAGTACTATCCCCCTAGCTCCTGAAGATGCCCCATATGACTGCGGGCGAAACGTTGAGCTCTGACTCAAAATATGACACAGTCCATTCCCGGAAAACGAATATTTCTCATGACTCAGACTGTGGAAGCCTACGCAATGTGTTTATATTATATATTATTTCTGAAACAAAGGCAATTCATGAAAATATTACTATCGGGCACAGCTCCCATAAAAATCTTTCTAAGGGGGCACGCATCTCGCTGCCCCCATATAGTCCGCGCCCAGAGCTGGGCAAATTACTGACAAAATGTAATTAATTACAATTACTAATTACTAATAATAAAATGTAATTAAGATACTTTAAAAATAATTACCGCAAGGAAAAAAGGAATTAAATTACCAATTACTTTTGTAATTCGAGCAAATAATTTTCAACATCTTTTCAATTATTTTATTTTATCAGAAGGTAATCACTGTACATTACAAACAAACAAATTATAATACTAAATCGAAAATAAAATTAAATTACATTTCCATTTCTTAATACATAAAAACAAATACAATTTTTGGGAAGACGCCTCCTACTTTAACTTTGTTATGACTCTATTCAAACCGCTTCGGGTGTGTTCTTTTGTAAACGTGTGTCGAGTCAGCCGCCGATACGCGTCGACTTGTATTCTGTACTGCTGTAAAGCCGCCGACTTTAATCACGCCGCTTCTAGTGTATTTTGTTTTGAACCTGTGTCGAGTCGGCCGCCGATACGCTGCGACTTGTATTCTGGACTACTGTAAAGCCGCCGACTTTAATCACGCCGCTTCTTGTGTGTTCTGTTTTGAACCTGTGTAGAGTCGGCCGCTGATACGCTGAGATTTGTATTCTGGACTGCTGTAAAGCCGCAGACTTTATTCACGCCGCTTCTTGTGTGTTCTGTTTTGAACCTGTGTCGAGTCGGCCGCCGACAAGCGTCGACTTGTATTCTGGGACTGCATGTTCAGTTACTAATTTATTATCAATTATCAAATAATTTCAATTACTTACAGTAATTTTAATTACCAAGTAATTAAATTTAAAAAAAATTACTTTTTTAATTTTTTTTAAAATTCAAAAAAGTAATTGAGTATAATTACATTTTTTCGCAAAGTAATTCAATTACAAATACTTTTTGGGATAAAGTAATTTAATTAGTAATTAATTACAAAAGTATTTAATTACTGCCCAGCTCTGTCCGCGCCCATGACATAGTGAGCTCGGTATATACGAGTCTGAGTGAGAAACTTCACAGTACGAAGGCAATCGTGTTATTTGATATACATATTTCATATTTCCATTTTATTAGAATAAAACCATCTTTAACACATTGTTAAGAGACAGTAAATACGAGAAAAACTTAAAACTTTTGCCATTTGCACACTAATGTTAAACTCTTATCTTTTTACAACATTTCTTGCATATTCATAGCAGTGATAACAGTAAAGACACTTTAATTACTATTTAGCACTAACGACCACTATGACAAATTTAATATTTTTTTTGCGCTGAACTCGTAAATTTATTACACTACTTTCGAAGACAATTTTATTAAAATAGATTCAGATATGAATACGGTACAAAGAACAGAAGAAAATTTTAAATAAACTGACAAATGTTCTACTGAGTTTAAAATTATTCATGAAGTTTTTGTTACAGCACTGGCTTCTATAACTTTCTGGAGAAAAGTTAAATAAGGAGTTTAATGTCATTTTAATATTAGACACATACAATAAAAAATCTAAATATACGGTAGCGTCTTTTTTGTATTCTTCTTTCTTTTCATTCAAATAAAGCTATATTATGTTCTTTTCACGATATCAACCGATTTACATCAGCTTGCGAAAAATATGAAAAACTAAAAATTCCCAAACACGTTTGAAATGTTTTCGGAAAATATTAATTATTTTTAAACTTTGACAATTAAATTTACGTTTAATATGTACGGTATTGAATAAAATGAATAAAACAGTATAATACTTTATTCGATGTGAATCTGATTTTAAGTTTACATTGATTTTTGATTGAAAACGGTGTCTTTTAAGAAAAAAATTTTGATGTGGTCAGCACATAACCTTCCGTCAATTCCATGTTTAAAATAGCAATGAACTTTAAGTAAAGTATCACTTCCGATTGATCGTTTGTAAACAAAATCTAATTTGTTGTTCCAATAAATACAAAAATCTGTAATACGAAAATTTGGATTATATTTTATTATGTTTTTCCTCGAAAATCTGTTAAGAGCTCCAAATTAAGTATCACTTCCGGTTTATCATATAAGTATAGTCAAAATCTAATATGTTGTTTCAAATTATACATGAGTTTTAAATACCAAATTTGATTTTGAGTTTTGGATCATGCTTTAATATATTTTTTCAAGAAAATCTGTTTAAAGCTTTCTATAAAGTACTACTTCCGGTTTATCAATCTTAGAAAAAATCTAATATGTCGTTCTCATTAATATAAAAGTCTTAAAAACTAAATATGAAAAGTTCTGGATTGTATCAATATATTTTTCACGAAAATATGTTCGGAGCTTCAAATAAAGTATTACTTCCGGTTTCTCAATTTTAGCCAAAATCTAATGTGTTGCTCCCCTTCATATAAAAGTCTTAAATACCAAATTTGACAAGTTTTGGAATATATCATAATATATTTTTCACGAAAATCTGTTCAGAGCTTCAAGTAAAGTATCACTTCCGGTTTATCAATTTTAGAAAAACTCTAATATGTCCTTCTTATTAATATAAAAGTTTTAAATGCCAAACTTGAAAAATTTTGGTATAGAACAAAATATTTTTCACGAAAATCTGTTCAGAGCTTCAAGTAAAATATTATTTCCGGTTTATCAATTTTAGAAAAAATCTAATATGTCGTTGTCATTAATTGAAAAGTCTTAAATACCAAATTTGAAAAGTTTTGGAATACATCATAATATATTTTTCACGAAAATCTGTTCAGAGCTTCAAGTAAAGTATCACTTTCGGTTTATCAATTTTAGCCAAAATCTAATATGTCGTTCTCATTAATTGAAAAGTCTTAAATACCAAATTTGAAAAGTTTTGGAATACATCATAATATATTTTTCACGAAAATCTGTTCAGAGCTTCAAGTAAAGTATCACTTTCGGTTTATCAATTTTAGCCAAAATCTAATATGTCGTTCTCATTAATTGAAAAGTCTTAAATACCAAATTTGAAAAGTTTTGGAATACATCATAATATATTTTTCACGAAAATCTGTTCAGAGCTTCAAGTAAAGTATCACTTTCGGTTTATCAATTTTAGCCAAAATCTAATATATTATTCCCTTTCATATAAAAGTCTTAAATACTGAATTTAAAAAGTTTTTGAATATATCATAATATATTTTTCACGAAAATCTGTTCATAGCTTCAAGTAAACTATCACTTCCGGTTTATTAATATTAGCCAAAATCTAATATGTTTTTTCCCTTGATATAAAAGTCTTAAATACACTCAACGTGTTATTTTAGAATACCGCTTCTTCTTCGGAGTCGTGATATTCAATAGTTATACAACAAGAAGTTCGAAAATAATCGAATATACAATTGAGAAGATGAGGTGTGTTACCTATGAAACACAACGATACCGTACGTGGAGTTGTGTTCAGGTAACACATCGAGTCCGCAAACTGTATATTCAGATGATTTTCGAAGCTCGAGCTGTATATGTTAAGACTGTACAACGAAGCAACCAAATTTTTACGAAATTTCAAAAATATTACTTGTTCATTTATATCCATGGATGATATGATTCATTTGTTTGCTAATCGAATCGTTTGGTTTAGATACGGATATAGGTACATTCTGCCCATTGATTGGTCATAATGCAAACCCAGTTCACAAAAACGAAAAAAATATCACCTGTCAGTTGTCAATTACCAAATAAAATCTACAGAATTAGTGTTGTTTAACCATGTTTTGTTGTAATTTATAATATTTATAACAAAGTTATTAACAAAGTTTGGTTTCACAAATTTAAATTAGGTATTTATTTAATGCGTGTAAAATAGGTCGGCTCTCAAGCACCATCCACTATTTTCTTACGTGAAATGAAGTATAGTTGCGTTTCGCGAACACAACTTAGCAACGCAAATAACCGAGGTTATAGAGCGTAACAAAGAAAAATTGGTCTATCTGATTGGTCTATTTCCCGTTGAGTTGAATAGTCCAAAATAATACGTTTCGTGGCAACAAAATATATTCGATAATATATTATTATTCACGAAAGATGACTACCTATTCAAGGTCATTTGTTCGAAGAAAGAATACACATCACTTTATAACAGTAGCTTAGCAACATTTTCTATTAGAAAGAGAAAGATTATTTCACCTATGTGTATTTAATTTGTGGTGTGACAGATATACATAAATAGTCTCATTACTTTCTAACACACTATAAATTCTAATAACATATGTCCGGCAAATGACCATAGATGTCGGTCTGCCTTAAAAAAAAAAAAAAAAAAATAACATATGTCGTAGAATTACAGATACCTACTTATCTACTACACTGCCCTCTGTGCTAATATTTACCCAGTGACGTTGACGTTTAAATCAAATTATTATTCCTTGGTTTATAAGTTAAGTCTATGTTTTTGTATTTTGTAAAAAGTGAAGAACATAAATCTTTCAGAAAGGCATTATTTAGAAAGAAACATAATTTTTAAATGAATTATTTTTTTTTCAGTTAAATGTGTCCATAAATATTTCATGTTGCAGGCCTATGCATACAAAATGCAATGAAGTTATCACAAACGACCTTGAATAGTCATCTTTCGTGAATAATAGTTTGCCTGAACACACGTGTATGGTATTATATATGACAATAATTAAATAAATAAAATAAAATAAATATATAATAATTATAATTTCTATTATGCATAATTAGTCATTTTCGTTATTATAATCAAATTTTCTTAGTTGTAATCAAGCATATTATTTTACTTTGACTCGCACTATAGGCAAACACATTATAAAATGATCTAGTCTAATGTAAATTAGCTAAAAAGTTTAATAACTTTCTACTGATGTTGTAAATCGGTTGATATCGTTGAATGACTATACATATATTATATTTTTACATGAAATCGTTCTACGAACCAAGCTTATTGTTTCAGAAATGGGAAATAATACAAGTATCAGAAAATTACAAACGTGGATGAAAAGTAAAGTCAACGATAAAATTAATAATTCACCAAATTCACAATAGAAGTGATTGAAATTCATTTAAATAATTTTCTTTAGTTCTGTTTTCAATCATTAAACACCAACGTCAATCTGGTGAGCATTAAGAATTTTATTTGTAAAGAAAAGCCATTTTCCCTTTTTCCAGTGCATTTTCCCCGGTATTTTCCCTTAATTCCTTGCGTGACAAATTCCACTCGACTGTATTAGGGTATTAAAACTTTCAGGAAAAACTGCGAGATTAGATTTATAGATGATCGCAGATTGCAGAAAGTAGCGGTACTTATGTTTCAATGGTTTAAATACGAAGAATTCCTTTGTAGGAGGACTGGTTTACTAGCTAAATATGATAATAGAGACGTTAAGATAAACGATAAAGGGAAAGGAATTAATAGTCGATATAGTTTAAAATGAAATGATAGCGAGATATGGACCTGTATATTTAATTTTTTCGTATACTATACTTTTATTAACTCACAAATTACATCATTAATAATATTAATGTAACATAATAAAAAATATATAAAAGTATAAATACACAGTCTGTACAGGTACCGATGCATGTGTCTTGGCATAGAATATACACTGAAAAATTCAAAGCAAATATCCAAGACTCCACTCAAGTAGTATATTTTTCACTGTTTCGTCACCCATATTCACTACTTATTAGCACGCGAATGAAAAACAAATCGCCAGAAATGAACACTGTCAGAAATGAGCACCACCATAAACAAGATGCAACGTACAACAAATGAACAAGTCCATACAAGTCACTTCATTTAAAATCGTCATTTGACAAATAGAACATTGTTCACTCAATGGAAATTTCATTTTGGCACAAATAATATTTATTTGTGACAAATAAATATAGATTTTTGCAATAAGTTTACACAAAAATATTATAAAATTAATTCTAAACAATTACATATTTGTAACAAATAAATATTTCTGAAAATTATAAATTTAATTATTAAAAATCTCAATTTAAAATACTAAACATAAATATATCAGTTTATTTGAGAAAATTATATTAAATTTAAATGGAATAAATGACGGTGAAATAAATAATATAACTGAATGAATAAAATAGATTTCATATTAAAGATTTTGTATTTGTTGCAAGGTTGCAATAATTGAATGAATGAAGTACCCCTTAATTATGAATATTCATATGCTAAAAACCAGTCATTTTTCTCGGTGTATATCAAAATTAGAACAATTTATTATTATATTATAAAATAGTTTTATCCAACACCGACTCATAATATACTTGTTACTAAGGTTATTTGAAATAATTAACTAACGTACATCAGTCACTCCGTGAAATAATATTTTAGAAGTCACGGAGGAATTATTACTAATTTTTGTGTTTTTTTTATATATAAATAAAAAGCAATTTTACAATAGTAGAGGAGACCGGTGTCAATTGTTACAAAATTTAAATTTTTATTTTCACGAGTTAACGTTAAATATCGAAATTTTGAAATTAGCCATATGAGAACCTACCCACCTTAGTGAATAATATTTTGAATTTTAAACTTTTGAAAATGTGACAAATATAAAAGTATAAGGATTTTTAGTCAGGCATTACAAATGTTACTGGTGTCAATAGTAACAGGGCCAGTGTTAATTGTAACAAATTTTAACAGTGATGTAATAAGATAAAATAACAGATAAAAGAAATTATTGAAAAAAAAACATTTATTTATTACCTCAACTAAAAGCCTTTAGTTGCTAACGGAATTGCAGTTGAGGTAAAAATAAAATAGGTATTTCTTTATACAATTTAACGTGATCGGTTCCAAAAATTACACAAAACACAACAAACGGTTAGTTTTTCCACATACTGTATTCCCCAATGACTTTTTCTACTGTAGTCCCGGCGCATATCTCCATTCCTGTGTTTTACAATTCCCTTTTCAGATTCTATCGCCCTCGCTGTTTTCTTATCTATTCATTGTGTAGAACAGTTGTATATGACCCTAATATTTTAGGGATGAATATATTTTCAAATGAAGGTAATTTAAAACGCATACGAGTGTAATACGCGTATGTGGGAGGGAGAAATGTTTCATTTGAAGATTGCACATTCGACAAAGATATGTTTAAGTCATTACGTTATATCAGTGAAAATAGTCAAGATATTTTAGGGTAAATAAATGACATACTTTGTACTATAATGGAGCGTTGTTAAAAAGTAAAATTGTTAGGGAAACTGAAATAGGGAGATGTCTTGTTTCGTACTTCACATATGTCCCATATAGAACTGCCACCATTGGGATCTCGAGACCTATGAGAAATTCGATGTCGGTTAAATGGAATTGTTTTTGCGACTTTAGGAGGTCATCGCAGATATGCTTTTGTTTTTTCAAAAAATCTGTTATATAACAAGAGAGTGAGAATAAATTGAAAATAATTTGATAGGTTTTTCAAAAACTTGTTGCCAGGCAGTAGTCACTATGTTACTAAAGCCTGTAGGGCTTGAATGGCTATTGCCAAATGGCAACAAGTTTGAGAAAGAAATTGGAGAATTATTTTTTTATTTATCGAACTCTCAAATTATATTTAATTAGATTATTACCTCTCGCTAAGAGGGTACTGAATTCATGCTAAAAATCGCATATCCAGATTTTAGTGAATAAGCACGTTTTAAGGTCCCTAGAATCCGATTATAACATTTTTACGATGGTGTCCGTGTGTATGTGTGTGTGTGTGTGTGTGTGTGTGTGTGTGTGTGTGTGCGTGGGGGCGCGCGTGCGTGCGTGTGTGTGTGTGTGTGTGTGTGTGTGTGTGTGTGTGTGTTGGATCCACGATTTCTCAAATACTATGACTTAAGACATTTTTAACTACGGATTCCTCAAACTAACAATAATGGGAAGAGTTGATTAAGTTTTTGTAAAAATTGGACAACCGGGAGTAGTAGTTACAAGAAAAAAATCATGTAAATACTATTTATCGAAAATTTATGTAAATACTCATATTAAAGAACGTTAAATTCTTTATTCGATAAATATAAATTCATTATTATATGTTCTATAGATTTAGAGATAAAGAAATGCATATAAAATAATTTGATATAATAAATCTCAGATCAAACTACAAGGCAAGAAATTCAAATGTTTGTAATTGACACATAAATGTCACTGCCAAAAATATTTGTATGCCACTGTCAAAAATATTTGTACATCTTATGAAAATAAAAAAATCTGATGTGGCCAACACATAACCTCTCGCCAGATATTTTACCTGGTTGTACGCATAAAACGAAAAATATTTTTAAATAGAAATACATATATTCATGTCTTACTACAAAATAATTCTCACATATATTTGCAAAATCTATGGGATATTTTAAAATAAATGATGTACAATACATACATTTTCTTTATATTCAATATCCTGAAATTTTCTTTTTCTACTTTCCTTTTCTTTTTCTTTATATTCGTCATTTTTTCGCAATTTCCTTTTATATTCTTTTTTACGTATATTCTTTTGCGTTGTTGACTTTTTTTATTTTTATAATCTTCATAATAATGTACAACTATTTTTGACAGAGGCATACAAATATTTTTGACAGTGACATTTATGTGTCAATTACAAACATTTGAATTTCTTGCCTTGTAGTAGTTTGATATGAGATTTTTTACATCAAATTATTTTATATGCATTTCTTTATCTCTAAATCTATAGAAGATATAATAATGAATTTATATTTATCGAATAAAGAATTTAACGTTCTTTAATATAAGTATTTACATAAATTTTCGATAAATAATATTTAGATGATTTTTTTCTTGTAACTACTACTTCCGGTTGTCCAATTATTACCAAAACTGACTGGTCTCTTCTCATTATTGCTAGATTGAGGAATCCGTAGTTAAAAATGTCTTAAGTCTTATAGTATTTGGGATATAGTGAATCCAACATCCACACACACATACGGACATCATCGTAAAAATGTTATAATCGGATTCTAGGGACCTTAAAACGTGCTTATTCATTAAAATCTGGATATGCGATTTTTAGCATGAATACAATACCTCTCTTAGCGAGAGGTAAAAAGTCAACAACGCAAAAGAATATACGTAAAAAAGAATATAAAAGGAATTTGCGAAGAAATGACGAATATAAAGAAAAAGAAAAGGAAAGTAGAAAAAGAAATTTTCAGGATATTGAATTTAAAGAAAATTTAAATAAAACAATAGTTTTTAGAAAAAAAGAGAAAAGATAGATTATAAAGAAAACGAGAATGAAATCAACAAAGAACATATGAAGGTACTAAGAGAAAATATAGAATATAAAGAAAAAGAGAATGAAAACAAAAAAAGAACATATGAAGGTACTAAGGGAAAATATAGAAAATTAAAAGAATATGAAAAGAAAATCGCTGGTACTTTCCTAAAATTTAGATATGGTAAACTGTATTTAGTAATCTATTGTACATAATTTATATTAAAATATCCCATAGATTTTACAAATATATATAACAATTATTTTGTAGTGAAACATTAATATATGCTCTGTTCTATTTAAACCATTCAGTAGATGGCACTGGCAACAGCGCAAATCTGAAGTAGCCGAAATTACATTGGGTAAACTTGTCTCTAGTCTCTAATTTCAACCAATCAGAGAGGTCAAAACTATTCTCTATACTCCGCAATACTGAATGGCTTAAATGGAACAAGGTATATGTATTTGTATTTAAAAATATTTTTTGTTTTATGCGTACAACCAGGTAAAATATCCGGCGAGAGAGTATGTGCTGGCCACATCAGTTTTTTTAACCACAAATTGTTTTTATAATATTAAATAGCAAATTTTATGAACCTACCTTTCAAATTTGAATAAATATACAGAGAGTTCCTTTTAAAAATATAAAGTTACATACTATCGCTTAAAAATGAAATTCCCTTAGAAAAATTAGTAGATTTGTAGACATTTCAAAGTAAAATAAACTTTTTTCCATAATATTTAAAATAATTGAGTTATTAAAAACGAACACACCGATGAATCATCCGGTATATGTGTGCTCGTATACATATTATATCTGTAACAATTTATATCGCACAAAATATAAATCAACCTCGTATATTGTCTTTGTTTCCGATGGAAATTATTTTCACTTTGCTTACGCAGCACCTAAATATCTGTAATCCTCATTAATGGCGAAACCGATTTGAAAAATGGTCGAATTGTGCTGAACCCCGTCAAAACATACTTGATTAATTGTGCGACCCCATCGTTCATTACTGCCCAGTGGCGTACGAAAGAGATTACCAAGGGGTTACCCGGATTTTAACCCGGGAATTACCCACAATCAAGGATTGAATTAATCACCAAGATTTGGCTTTTTGTCATTCAAAGGAGGATTACTGAATTATTTCTGCAAGATTAATTTTGTAAAGGTAAAAGGATAATGATTAAAATTGATTAAAAATGGGATCCCTTAATCTTTAGGATTTTTTTGACTTTCAAATATCAAAAAAGTATCATTAGGGATATATACAGTGTCCGGATTTCGAAGGACACCATTGATATTTCGGAAACTATAAGAGATACGACTTCGGTTAAATGGGGCATATGGTGCATTTTTCGGAGAGCCATCTTAGATATTTAGTTGTGCTTTCGTTTTGCTAAAAATTCTCATAGGTTACTAGATAGTGACGGAAAACTGAATTTGATCGATTTTTACCTCTCGCCCTTGTTAAGGGAGATATAGGGATCGTGTTAAAAATTGCATAGCGTGATTTTAGTAAATCTTAATGTTCCTAGAATCCAATTTTAACATATTCGCGATGATATCTGCGTATATGTGTGTCGAGATCCTGTATATACTCTAACTCAATTACTACAATTCAGCAAATTTTAATACCTTATTCTAATATAGAAAGAAGCCATTTTTTGGTTTAAATCAGATAATCGGAAATGGCACTTTACTTGAAACTCAAAATAGTTTTTCTTAGAAGAATACCAAATGCTATTTTTTTCGAGATTTATGTTATTATTAAATTAAAGATTATTAAATTTTCTACTGGTTTGCATTCATAATTTTTACCTCTCGCTAAGAGAGGTATTGTATTCATGCTAAAAATCGCATATCCAGATTTTAGTGAATAAGCACGTTTTAAGGTCTTTTTATTATTATTATATATTATAACATTTTTACGATGATGTCCGTATGTGTGTGTGGATGTTGGATTCACGATTTCTCAGATACTATAAGACTTTAGACATTTTCAACAACGGATTCCTCAATCTAACAATAATGGGAAGAGTTGATTAAGTTTTGGTAACAATTGGACAACCGGAAGTAATAGTTACAAGAAAAAAAATCATCTAAATATTATTTATGTAAATACTTATATTAAAGAACGTTAAATTCTTTATTCGATAAATATAAATTCATTATTATATCTTCTATAGATTTAGAGATAAAGAAATGCATATAAAATAATTTGATGTAAAAATTCTCAGATCAAACTACTTCAAGGCAAGAAATTCAAATGTTTGTAATTGACACATAAATGTCACTGTCAAAAATATTTGTATGTCTCTGTCAAAAATATTTGTACATTATTATGAAGATTATGAAAATAAAAAAAAGTCAACAACGCAAAAGAATATACGTAAAAAGAATATATAAGGAATTTTCGAAAAAATGACGAATATAAAGAAAAAGAAAAGTACAAAAAGTAAATTTCAAGATATCGAATATAAAGAAAATGTATGTATTGTACATAATTTATATTAAAATATCCCATAGATTTTGCAAATATATGTGAGAATTATTTTGTAGTGAGACATGAATATATGTATTTGTATTTAAAAATATTAATATTAGTAAGTGCCAGATAAATGTCATTGTCAAAAATCTATTCATTTCAAATTAATAATAGTAACGTTTTAAAAAGAAAATAGTAAATAGAACAATAGTTATATGGAAAGAAACTTAAAAATATTGTGTTGATCACATCAGATTTTTGCATTTTGAAATTAAATAGTTCTGAAATCTAAACTATGAATAATCGAGAATAGTAGTTTGTACAACAAGAGTGGATATGATGTCCATATCGCATGAGGATGAAGTTTGAGTACGACGCCGTAGGCGGAGTGTTCAATCATCCGAAGGCGATATGGACATTCCACTCGAGTTGTACAGCATACTTTTTCTACGACTATCGAAAAGAAGAAAAATTTGAACTATAGAAATACTTACAATTAATTCATAATATAATTCAGTTAATTGTTATTACATTATTCAAATCTTTTTTTATACCGAAAATATTTCCATCTGAATGACAACATTGAAATGTCAAATATGACATTTGTATCGTTCGTCTTCTTAATCTTGTAATAAATGAATAGACAGTTGCCTGGGTTACACGACTTCGAGATTTGTGATTCGTGGATTTCATTTCCATCCTAGAATGATGAGATATGAAATTATATCCGTTCAGTTAACTAGTATTGCCTACATATCCATTCTGCAGATTCTGAAGAAATGATAACTTTTTCAAGTGGTAGTAGAAAAAAATGTTTCAAATAAGTTAGATATTTTTATTGTCTATTTTAGTTGCGTCGGAAATACATTTTTTATCGATAAATTTTGGAGATATAACACAAACTTACATTTTTTAAATGGAACCCATACTTGATTTTTACTTTAAATAAATAATTATTTTTTTCTCTTTCGATAGGCATAAAGGTTATTGTATTTTAAATTTGTTTACCATTCAAATCTATATTTTCTTGAAATTTCTTATTGGTGGTTTAGTATTAAAATGACAGATAATGAACAAAAAAATAATAAATAAATAAGAACACACAGTGTTTGATAGTTCCTTTATAATCAGAAAAAGTTACAATAAATTTGCATAAAAAATTCACAGAAACAATTACTTATTATTATCATCTTACGAAGATATGGAATCGCAGACATTCATTCATAAAACAAAACAGGTTATGCAGGTTATTTCTCCGGCGTCGGCGTCGTCTTTTACATATGTCGGCAACGATGCATGAGACGCCGGTATCCGAAGTCTGCGTTCCGACGGTAAAAATAGAATCCATACCTGTATACTGAGATCTAGAAATCGTTCTATACAGCATGCAAAAATAAAAAATCATAAATATATACATCATCAAACACAAAGAAATAAAATATCTTACATAAATTCAATAGAAGATTTCTACAGTGATGTCACAATTTGTTACATCAGTACTACTTTTGGTGAACTATGTAGACAAACGAAGCAGATAACGTTAGTGTATTCTTAACACGATTTACTTTATTCTAAAATAATAAACATGTGGAATAAATTCAAAAAATGATGTTCGACTATGTTGGGGATGGAATTAATAAAATTTCGGACTGGCAGTCAATATTACAAATTTATTCACGCCGACGTTTCGACTATACAATAGTCTTCTTCAGGGCTCTACAATATATATACAGAGTGAATTAGTATGTACATGAGAAACACAAATCAATTACAAAATTCTAGAATACAAAAAACTATAACATGAAACTTACAGAATGGTAATTTAATTTATTTATTTATATTTTTCAAATGTTCGTCTTATATGATTCTACGCTTATCCACACGTGTACTTTTTCCTTCAACTGGACCATTCTGTAAGTTTCATGTTATAGTTTTTTGTATTCTAGAATTTTGTAATTCATTTGTGTTTCTCATGTACTATTTCACTCTGTATATATATTGTAGAGCTCTGAAGAAGACTATTGTATAGTCGAAACGTCGGCGTGAATAAATTTGTAATATTGACTGCTAGTCCGAAATTTTATTAATTCCATGTGGAATAAAGCACATAATTTGAATATTTGTCATATTGACATACTATGTCAAAATAATTGTTCTGTTATATGTAATACTGTTCCCATTGGTTGAATTTTCAAGTGTTTTGCATCATGATTGGTTAAAAACTAGTCGTTGGAATTTATCGCGGAAATCCCTTTTAGACAAAAAAGTATTATTGATACTCTCAATTTATTTAACTTAATTTAAACTTTTCTGTCATTAAGAAACGCATCCTCTTCTTCTTACAAACTACTTCTAATTGAAACTTCATTGTTAAAATGAGCAGCATTTCCATTTTCAAGTGTCTAAAGTTATTTGCATAAAATAAAAGTTATTTCACAAGTTGTTTACCAGAATTCGCCTTTCATCTGAAACAATGTATAACCCTAGGCGGTCTGCGCTTGATGTATCGTCTCAAGATGCGAATAAATGTCACAAGAAAATAACCGATAAACAAGATACAAAGAGGAGAAGATATTTTTTGTGCGACCACTTTGAGACAACAGAAACTTCAAATTGATTGAATTCAGTAATCAGGCATAAAGTTGAATACCGATTCACAAATATGGGTGGTGACAATGGATGGTACCACAAGCCTTGTTTTAAGTAAAAGGCTGTTTTACGAAATGTCAAATATCATTATTTATTAAATAATGAAATAAAAATAAATAAATAAATAAATAAATAAATATATCATCATGACGTATTACCCATTGCTGGATGTGCCAACCTGCTTTATACGCAGATTTCGGTAATGATGAAATAATGATGTTTATTTTATCAGCAATCAATTCCTCGGGTGAGGCCTATCTAAAAAGAATCCGACCTTCAGCTGGGAAAAAATATTGCATACATTGTTCTTGTCAAAATGGCATGCGCACACAAATCACCTGATGCCAAACACGTCAAGGACGCCCGAGTCACGTGTCTGCTCACACCCTATATCAGAAAATTGTCTTAAAATTGTATAATACTTGCAGTTGTATGAAATAGAAGTCTATTTTTGACATAATTCGTCTATTTGTTATAGATTTTGTACATGTAATGTTAATGTTAAAGATAGAAATTCACATTTTTCGTGTATTTTCTTTTCCGAGCTTGTGCAACTGATTCCACTTAGAGCCTGGTATATTTTCAATGAAGAATCTTCTTCATTTCTTGCGAATATAAAAGAAAGATTCTAACATCATCCACTGATATAGTGATAAGTAGAAACTTTCTTATTTCCAATCATTCAAGTTTTACAACTTTTTAATCTCAATTTCCATGTATTGTGCACCTTGCAACATTTAACTAATATTATAAATTATAATATAAATTTAAATATGATAAAATGGTTAACAGAAATCACACATATTATGAGAAAAATATATTTTCTGCCACATATATAGGTAGCATTTTAAATATTTTCTTTATTCATTTCAATATACTATGATGTATAATATTCATATAAAAAAGCAACAACTCAAAATAAAATTGTAAATTGTATTACTTTCTCAAAATGTTAAAATTGATTCGGTAATGAAAAATGCCAATGTAGCTGTTAGAGGCGCTGACGCTCAAAATGTGCACATCGCCTATATTACTGATATTTGGAAACTTAAGCGGCGTTATGTATTTTGAAGTTTTTGACATACACTTTGTTTTTATCTTTTATAATTAAACTGTTATTTATTCAAATCGTTACGATAGAGCATCGACCTTTCAACTAATAGACCCAGTGTCTCCTATATTCATTTATGGTTAGAATATTGGATAGAGATATATATTCTGTCCTTCAACAGTACGGAAGTTCTCATAAATAATTGTCAAAATTGACATTTTGCAGTTCCGTGTTTCGTGCCAGCTGATTGAGTTGTATATTATTGACTTTTTTCGAAAACATTTACAATTATTTCGGTCAATGTATAATTCGTGATATATACGTACATGTGTGGAGTTTATATGCGACAAAATAATGGGGAAACGGCACTGAATACAATAATTATATATATATATTATTGTAATCAGTGGAAACGGTGTATTTCGTGTGTCATTTCATATGTAAGTTCTTATTAATTATTACTTCTCCACTATATATATATATATATATATATATATATATATATATATATATATATATATATATATATATATATATATAAATATAATATATTATATTGTTCTAGGTTTCCCAAAGATTGCACAAGAAGAAGCCAGAGTGGCTTCATGCTTTGTGGCTATGCAACAATCATAGCAATTTTGGAACAAGTAAAAATTTATAAATTTTAATTTTGCCGCGCTTTCTTAACTTCCGTACTGTTGAAGGATAGAGATACTATGTCTGCACCGTTATACCGGGACAAGCATATAGACCAGAAAAGTGTAACGGTCAAACTTAGGGGCGACATTCAAACTCAGTTCATAACGCGAACATAATTTCAATCCCCATGTATTTCTTACCAAGGAAATTTTTGCTCAACTTTAGAGGCCGAAAAATCTCATAAAAGTAAATCTCTTATGCAAAGCATTATATGTAGCATCTAGATCGATCTTTTATCTCCAGATTCATATAATAATATTCACATGAACTGTGCACAGTTTATAATTATTTAAATAATAATACAACACTACAAGATTCATTGAACGTATGTCTTAGTTTGATCGTGCATGCTTCATGTTCTATTGTTCTGTCCTATTTACTGGTAGGTCTACGATATACGGTATCCTTGCTTGCACCAAGCATTTTAATTTCTAATAATTTTCCTACTTTACGTTTTCTACAGGTTTAAACTGTTGTAATCTATTACTGAATAAGCAAACTATCGAATTTTTAGCAAGAGCTGCTTAATTTCTTTTACAAAATATATTTTTTTTGTCTTTCAAATTAAACTCCTATATGAAACATATACTAGGGAATTCAAACTATGAACTCGCGCCAAAGGCAAATTCTAACCTAACTTTTCTGGTCTATTGCTCGTACGCTGCGTCTTTTAGTTGATAAGTCGATGCGTTAGAGTAGTGTTTACGGAAGAACATGACAAGTTTATTTTGGAAGCATATATTCGTACTGCGAAGAATGATGGAAATGAGTGAAAATATGTAGGCCAATGCAATCTGTCAATCGTATGTCATTATCACAATGATGCGGCAAACAAAAAATCAGAACGAGGCGGAACCTTCAATCATTCTGGATCACTCTGTATATACTCGTATTTTTATTTACAAAAAATGACCAATGAGAGAGCATTTATTATTATGGTCTGTTTTGTTTGGGAACATGAGAACAAATGAAAAACTGTCACATCTGACGTCATATGTCAATCATAATTTAGTGTCGTACCAATAAATAATTAATAAATAATCTTGATGTCATAATTGATTTATTTATTAAAAGGAACATGGCAATAGGGGACTACAGCGCAATTGATTTAAGAGAAATTAGGAAAAAATATTGAAAGTATATGCTTAATAATAAATATTAATAAAAAAATAAAACGACATAATTCAAATACTTCGGAGATAAGGGGTTTTTTGTTATAGCAGCTCGTCACTCATATGAAATCCATATATATTTTGATTGGCGACTCAAAGACGGCCTATAAATATATAACGAATACCCAGTCAGGGGCAGAGCCTACTACCTATGGAAGTAGAGAAATTCAAATAGCGGAGGCGTGGCTATCAGTCCAGTACTGCAATTCTCAAACAGTTTTTATTTGAATATAAATATTTTGCATTAAACTTAATAATTTAAATACATTTCTAATTATAAATCATGTAAACTTGTACAGTATAATAATATTAATTTATTTTTTATAAATATAATTTAGAAATAGCATATATTTCAAGAACATTTAGGTCCACGAAGAAATTAGTCTGATATAAAAACTTATATTCGTAACGTCACATCTATATTTTCAAATTTCGGAGGACTATAACTCGCTTATTAATAGGAATTTTTCACCGGAATTTCACCGACAGTCTTAGTTTTACTTATACATTCAGATGTAATTATATTTTAAAAGTGGTGGAATCCGCTATTTGGGATCCGTTCTTGGTACAACACAACTTCAATGCAGCTCTGTTAACTTCGCCATGTTTGCTGGATCGTCAAAGCTGTATTAGGCCATGTTCTCAGATTCAAACTCTAAACACAGTGAAGAAACGCTACTGTTTTCAACCAATCAAACTTGTTGCACTGACGGTAGCTATTAATTGTTAATCTTAAGTCATTTGCTTGGCAGTTATTATGGATATAGACTATAGACAATTGTTGGTATCTAATTGTAATTAATCAATATTACCATTGGAGATTTTTCATATAATATCCGGTATTTTGATATTCTTCTATGTTATTGGAAATTATACATAATACCCGGTAATTATGTATTATGTATACTTCCCGATTTATCATTTTGCCCACCTCAGCAGAGACATCTATTTTTCTGGTATAATAGATGTTGGAATCTCGTGAAGAAAAATACCTCTATGTGTAACATATTTTTATTTTCGGTAACTTAATTCTTTCTTAATGTTGTTTCTAGCTTTGTCAAATGTCAAAAGACTTTTCCGTGTTTGTTTTATATGTTCAGTTGTTTTCTCTGCAATAATTTCATTTGTTTTTATTAATGTAGCGTGTAATCTTCAACCTTCATAGCACACTTTTGTAATATGATTAATTACGAATGTTTTTGCCACAGCATTCTGTTCTTTTAGCGGTTTAATTTTACATTTGAAAGTAAAGAATTTTTGTCATTTGTTCATGTCAGTTGATGCCATTTAAATCTGAATGTACGAGACATTTAACGCGTTTGGATTAAATAAAACTGGGAAAAAAGATTCGTAAAAATATATTTTTACTGTATATTACAAGAAGAAATGATTATATTTTCTTAGCACCTCCGCTATTTTTGAAATCTCTGTATTTAAATGTTTCATTTTATGAGAAATGTGTATGTTGCTTTTTTATGAGGAAATACAGGGTGTTCAATTATCATTATTCAATTCAAAAGTCAAAATGTCAAAATTGATCTTGAAATGTAATTTTAAGGAGAAAAGACAATAAAAAAGGATACAGTATAATGACATTCGCCGTTTTCTATTTTGTTTCCATTTCTAAAATAAGATTCAAGAACAGAAGCTTTAATTTCTTTACATAAATTTTTGACAATATCTCGTCAAATTGGCATTTAATTAAAAACTTTTAAATTAAGACGCACTTTTCTTTGTTCATAGCCTACTCCGAGTTAGGAATTTTTGTGATTACACTGTATAAGCTACTCAAAGCTGGGTAGAGATACATTCGATTCTACAGATATTCTAATATACAGGCTGTCTCTGAAATAAGGCGACATGGCTAAACTACAGATTCCTGGGTCCAAAATAAGACAATTTTACTAAACTTACCTGTATCCGAAAGTGTACTGTTTACCTAGTATTCTGCTTCAAAGTTCTACAAAAATTAAATTGCTTATAATAACGAAACGCTTTGTTCGATTTGAATGAAATTTGATATGACAATCTATATGAATATAGTTCATCATTTAAGATGGTATTTGTTATTGTTAGTGAATCACTTGTGTATTAAACTTGGGTATCACGACCATGATTCGATCATAACTTTTTAATGGCAACAACAGTAACATCTTAAAGGATGAGCTATATCCAATCCATATGGATTGTCATACCAAATATCATCGAATAAAGCGTTTCGTTATTATAAGCATTTCTTTAAAGAACTTTGAAGCAGAACACTGGCTCAACTGTGCACTTTCGGATATAGGTAAGCTTAGTTAAATCGTCTTATTTTCAAGACACCTGAATATGGACCTACACCAATTTTCAAAATAGCTACTCATCTGGTTTGTCCCACAAAAAAAGCAAAATGTTATTTTGTACTTATCTAAATATTATTTCCCTTTCTTTTATTACCATCTTAAAACGAATATAATCTTTTTCTCCGTGCGAAAATGTTTGGAATCTTGTAGGTGGCAGCCCTGGGACCGGAAATAAAAAGAGGGTTGAAACCGGATATACAAGGGTAGTGATTTATAAGACGGGAAGTTTTTCATAAATTGTGGACACTCGTAGATATTGCCAACGCCAAATAAAAAGGACATATTTCACCTAAAGTAACTGCATTTAGAGAGAAAAAATATAATCCCTTAAATTATTTTACGAGGTGACAGAATAAAATATATTTATAGTAGTTATATATCATGGGCTATCTACATTATAGTTATTACAAAAAAAATGCCTTTTTTTCGAATCACTGGACAGGAATTATATTTATTGCATGTATGGTATTACATATCTACTAAGGACCGGTACTTCAATCTCCTAGTAAAGTGTCAATCAATTTAACTGTCAGATAAAATGAAAATTCCGCATCAATATTAGAACGTAAATTGACAAAATTATTCACATGTCAATTATATGATATTTTTCTTTTATCTGGCAGTTAAATTAACTGACAATTTACCATTGAAGTACCGGCCCTAAAACTATTAAAATACCCGTTAACCTTAAAATTAATTTTAATAAAAACTAAATATGTATTTCGAGAACCAAGTTCTCATCATCAGTAGTACAAAAAAGAAATCTTGGCTACGAAATTTTAGTATAACTTCTATTAATATTGTAATGGCCAAAAGTCAGCAGTCCCTGCTCGGGCGCCATTTTGTAATGGCCAAAAGTCAACAGTCCCTGCTCGGGCGCCATTTTGTAATGGCCAAAAGGTGCAGCCTGTCAACTTTACTCGACGTTCTCTGAACTTCTCCTTGCTGTCAAAACGGGTTTCTCGGGCGCCAATCGATCGGTCGACATATAAATTTTAGTATCTTATATTAATATTGTAATGGCCAAAAGTCAACAGTCCCTGCCCGGGCGCTATTTTGTAATGGCCAAAAGTCAACAGTCCCTGCTCGGGCGCCATTTTGTAATGGCCAAAAGGTGCAGCCTGTCAACTTCACTCGACGTTCTCTGAACTTCTCCTTGCTGTCAAAACGGGTTTCTCGGGCGCCAATCGATCGGTCGACATATAAATTTTAGTATCTTATATTAATATTGTAATGGCCAAAAGTCAACAGTCCCTGCACGGGCGCTATTTTGTAATGGCCAAAAGTCAACAGTCCCTGCTCGGGCGCCATTTTGTAATGGCCAAAAGGTGCAGCCTGTCAACTTTACTCGACGTTCTCTGAACTTCTCCTTGCTGTCAAAACGGGTTTCTCGGGCGCCAATCGATCGGTCGATAACACAGCATAGGAGAGGTGGTAAATCTGGTGAAGGACGCTCTTATAGCGTCGCTGAAAAGAGTGGCTTGAACGCCAAAATGGCTCGTATTTATACCCCGAAAAACCATTAAAAATACGAAAATAAGTTTAAACAAGATTCTAATCATTCTGCAAATACTTGCTATTTTAAATAAAAAATATAAAAAATACAAACTCATGTGGGATCGAACCCACGATCCCAGCGCGCTGGTCGAGCATGCTAACAGGTAAACAACAAATTTATAAACATTAGTTTATATGCGTAATGTCAATCAATACAAAATAATAAAAATGTAAAACAACATTTTTACTAGTGGGATTTGAACCTCGATTTGAACTTTACCAAAAAAAAAAAAAACTAACTTGTTAATCACAAGACTACAATGCTAAACACGAAAATTAAATTCAAATCTTGTGACCATCGTCACAATATAAAGTAAAAATACTGATAAATTATATAGTATTTATAAATGAATTTTTAAATTGAAAAATACATATGTTGAAAACGGTCACCAAATGACGCCACAACCCTAACGAGGTCGCATAACAAAGTTATTTCATTTGATGGTATTTGTGCGCATGCTTGGCTTTTACCGCGAATTATTTTTGTTGTCGTTACGTGTGTAAAAATAAAACTGTGGTTAAACTTGTTTAATTAAAAATACATACAAATAAAAAGCACACACGTGCTCAATCAGTAACCGCTCAGTTGACGTGGATCACACGTGGATGCAAGTCAATGTGTGGGTACGATATGCCCGTTTCAACTAATAAATTTTCAAAGCAGTAGCATTTCCGGTTTAACCGGAAGTAGACCCTAACTTTCTTATTTTAAATGGAATGCTATATTTTTATTTTACCGTTGATTTCAGGAGAAAATTTTACATGTGAAACCATAAAAAAATTTTACTCATGCTGAACCACTTCCAGCGTAATTCAACTTTTTTTTGATTTTTCATCTAAAAACAGCCACTCCTTTATCACTCTATATTTCGAGAACGGAATCGAATTTCTATAATCTGTAAAAATAAATAAAGCTTTTGTTTACAATAATATAAATTAATAATCGGCTATTTTTAAAAATTGAAATTTCTACGTGAACGTAAAGTTGCATTTCACAAAATTTTAAAAATGAAAGGGTTTACTTTCGGTTAATCCGGAAATGCTACTGCTTTGAAAATATTTCAGTTGAAACGGGCATGTCGAAAAACCCCTAGATACCAAATTCCGTAAAATAATATTGAATAGTTTTTAAAATAACGATAACGTAAGCTCGTCCTGGGACATCCTGCATACCTACTTAATATTTTTCTACAGTCTATATACAAAGTAGCCATTTGCGCTCTCTTGTCAACGCAAAATGTCACTTTGCCGCTCTAGAGCGACAAAGTAGAAAAAACGCTCGCTCCTTAAATTTCTAACTATACAATGTTGAGAAATGTTACTTGGCTACATTTTTAATGGAAACGTTTAGTCAGGAATTAATGACACTGTAGTTACACATTACCCACTTACATAACCAAACAAAATGCCGCACTGCTGTGAAAATAAAATGAGGCATTCATTTAAAAAAACGAAAGTATAAAATGCTTACATTAGATTGAAACAATAGCTCAAGAAGAATGGAATATACTGATAAGTAAAAATAAATAAAAAATAAATTTTTGTTATGGTGGAGGACCCCATTGTGGCGACTGTAGAAAAATCTTGTGTGTGTTTCGAGCGCAAATGGACATTGTTGATTTCGAGAGAATGCCTCGCTCCTGCGTCGCGCGGCAACAACCTCTCAATCGACAATGTCCTATTTTGCGCTCTTAATACACAAATAGCTATTTTAATCGAGTGTCTAGTTTGCTGCTTGCTTAGTCGGAAGCTCATATTACCAATTATTAATAAATTTATTATTTATTTTCTTTAGGCGCGATCGTACCACCTCTAGTTAAAGTGATAGTTTATTAACCATTAAGAACTAAATTGAAGGTTAGAAGCGATGCGAACAAGTTTTAACTTCCAGTTAGATCTAACCAAAGGTGCTAAGAACAATTTTGCAACATAACCGTTGATTAGCACTAACTGTCACTTTAACTAGAGTTGGTAGGAGCGGGCATTAATAATATTTTTCTACAGTCTATATACAAAGTAGCCATTTGCGCTCTCTTTTGTCAACGCAAAATGTCACTTTGCCGCTCATGCGCGTCAAAGTAGAAAAACGCTCGCTGTCCAAAATTTCTAACTATACAAAGTTGATAAATGTGACTTGTCTACATTCTTAATAGAAACGTTTAGTCAGGAACTAATGACACTGTAGTTACACATTTACCACCTTCACAAGTCAATCTGACATATAACAACTGCTCTGTCTGTATATTATATAACCAAAGTATAAAATGCTTAGATTAGATTGAAGCTATAGCTCAAGAAGAATGGAAAGTAACGAAAAATTAAAATTAAATATAAAATAAATTGTGTACCACCTGCAACAGTTTGGTGTGAACGCTCCCAGTGGACATCCACTTTTCCAATGCACAAGTATAATGAACTTGAAACAAATAAATTATACAAAACTTATAATATTCATTACAAAATTGGCATTAATTTTTTGTAAAAACGAAAGCCAAAACAATATCTTGAAGTCATATTTGAATACGTTCCCATCTTCGCTGCAAAACTGTTGAGTAGTACTGTAAGTACAAAGTGTACATTTTATTATTTTTTTATAGTGGAGGACTGTAGAAAAAATCTTGTGTGTGTTTCGAGCGCAAATGGACATTGTCGATTTCGAGAGAATGCCGCGCTCCTGCATCGCGCGTCCACAACCTCTCAATCGACAATGTCCCATTTTGCGCTCTTAATACACAAATAGCTATTTTGTAGTCTATGTATTAAAAGTATTAAAATTCGATCCAATAATAGTACAATAATATTTACCCGTGTGAATTAATATGTAAAATGCAAATAGGGAATTTACATATAAATATCAATATAAAACACATGTCAACGGGCTGAATATATCTATTATCCCCGACCAATTAATTTTGATATGTAGGTCACATAAACAACAATATCGTGAACACTATACAGATTGTATCAAAATGTTTATATATATATATATATATATATATATATATATATATATATATATATATATATATATATATATATATATATTAATATGGGTTAAAAGGCCTGAATAAAACATTAATTTCACATTAAATTGTACATGACAAAAATATATTAATAGCAATTAATTTTGTGTCAATTAATAATTGGATGTACAATTTGGTGGCAGTGTTTAGAAACTCTTTAATAATTTTAAAAATGAAATTGTAAACTACGATGATTTACTTTACTTTGAAAGTGCTTTAAGTGACGTCTGGTAAAAACAAAATAAACATCAAAGTATAACATTTAATTTAAAGTAACATCCAAACTTCTACATTAATAATTAAACAACCTTTCTTGGAAACTTTGTATAATATATTTACATCTTTCATAACATGTACACATAATCCGTCACTCAATAAGTTCGTAAGATGACATGATGAAATATATAGATACTGTCATTATTGACATAATGATTTTCAGGAAGTATCAACCTTCAAACGATACGTGTCAAAATTTTATGACAATATGAGGTTTCGTTCACAAGTTACAGTGGTTTTAATGACGTTCTTTTGTAATTTTCAATACAATGGAAAAATCTGAATTTCGTGTGTTGATAAAACATTGCTTTTTAATGGGAAAAATACCGTTCAAGCAAATCGAGAAAAATGGTAGAGAAGTGGTTTGCATTTTTAACGCGGCCGTACAAACACCGATGATGCTGAACGCTCTGGTCGCCCAAATTCGGCAACAAAACAGAAAAATGTCCACAAAATGGTTTTGGCCGATCGTAAATTGAACTTGCGTGAGATAGCTGACACCTTCAAGATATCAGTAGGTAGTGTATTCACCATTTTGCATAAACATAGCATGAGAAAGCTCTTTTCGAAAACCGTCCAAAGCGGTCAAAAACGCAAATGTCAGCTCGTAAGGTTTTGGCCTCCGTATTTTGGGATGCGCACGGTATTTTATTCATCGAATTGCGAATAAACGACCCCAATGAAGAAGAAAAAATCTGATGTGGCCAGCACATTTTCTTCCGTCAATTTTCGCCAGTTCTATGTATTTTGTACAAATTCCACACAGAAAGTTTCTTGCAAAAGATTCAATATTTCCAGTACATTACCTTAAGTCTGTTTTATGTATTTTGTACAAATTCCATACAGAAAGTTTCTATATTTCCAGGAAAATTATAATACAAATAGACTAATGCCCGGTTGCACAAACGTTCATCAACGCATTGTTCGATTAACGGTTCATCAAATCGAACAAATTCGAATCAGTTTCCTTGTTCTTATGACATTTAAATCATTGCTGTAAAAAATCTCGTTGCATTTGTTCGTTTTGATGAACCGCTAACGGGACAAGGCGTTGATTAACGTTTCTGCAACCGGGCATAAATCAATTGCACTTGACACTGACAACTGTCAATCATAATTTTCTTAATATAGTAGATGTTTCGATGTTTATAGCAAAGCTGGCTATTTTATGAAATTTAATTTTTTTATAATTTTTTGATTCTATATCTATTGACTGTATAAAATGTAACCAAATCGTATAGAGAATAAAATATTCTTTAATATTTATAATAGCATTAAGTATGAAAAAATGATATTTAACAGCGTTTTTTCAAGAAAAACTGTAAAAATCTCTAAACTAGGGTACTTCCGGTCGACCAGTTAAAACCAAAATCTAATCAGCTCTTCATTTGGAGGTAAAGAAGAGAAATACAAAAAAATTGTAATTTTTGGTAAGGTGATATTGGAGTTATGCAATCCGAAAGAATCGTCACACACACACACACATACACACACACACACACACACACACACACACACACAGACACACACACACACACACACACACACACACACACACACACACACACACACACACACACATACGTACATACATACATACATACATACATACATACATACATACATACATACATACATACATCATTTTAAAAATAGTAAAATCGTATTCTAGGAACCCGAAAACGTGCTTATTCATTAAAAACTTATTGATTTTTTTGACCAAAGACAATACCTTCCTTACCTAATGGTGACAGAAGGTAAAAAGTGCTCTTTCATCAAGATAATGCACCGTGTCACTAGTTGATCGCCACAATGGCAAAATTGCACGAATTACACTTTGAATTGCTTCTCCATCCACCGTATTCTCCGGATCTGGCTCCCAGCGACTATTACTTGTTTGCAGACTTAAAAATAATGCTCGAGGGAAAGAGATTTAGCTACAATGAAGAAGTAATTGCCGAAACTGAAGGGTATTTTGAGGCCAAAGTTAAATCGTTCTACAAAAACGGCATCGCAATGTTAGAGAAGCGTTGGAATGAATGTATCACTCTTGAAGGAGACTATGTTGATAATTAAAGTTGAATTTTGCCTAAAACATGTTGTTTTATTAGTCATCCTACGAACTTATTGAGTGATGAGCTATTCTAATATGAATTATCTTTCGTAAACTACGATAATTTACTTTACTTTGAAAGTGCTTTAAGTGACGTGTGGTAAAAATAAAATAAACATCAAAGTATAACATTTAATTTAAAGTAACATCCAAACTTCTACATTAATAATTAAACAACCTTTCTTGGAAACTTTGTATAATATATTTACAACTTTCCTAACATGTACACATATACTAATATGAATTATCTTTTGCAGGTACGAATATTCAACATTCTTTCTTCACTTTGAAAGACCAAACCATCTTTTGAAGGTACAGATAACTTAATATTACATTCCTTATTTATATACTGGGGGTTGACCGCGACACCGGAACATAAGACTTTAACATTTAAAATCATACTTTCGTAATTTCCTGCTTCTCTAATTATTTCAGGTTTTAGGTAAGAAAGCTTGTATAACGCAAGAAATTAGGTATGAAATTCTCAAAAGTCACCCCGAAATTAGTGATAACCATGGAATTGAAACTAAAAATTAACATACATATGTCAGCGATTTATCTTTTAAGCTAAGTTAATTGATTTTTATTATTATTTTAATTTCCGTTAAAGCAAAAAATTATTTATCTAAATTAATAGGTAACTGTTCGCTTGAATAGATGTTACAAATAATATCTAATAAAATATATTAATCTAGTTTAACAAGTAAAACATCAAACATTTGTTTATTTATCCGTTTCAATTCCATGACTATCGCTATTTTTGGGATGATTGTGGACATTTTCATACCTATTTTCCGCCGTTAGGCTTGGGCCACATTATGCGTTTTAGCGGGACCGGTTTACCGGTAAGACAACTTATTCCCAGTTGCACCACCGACACTAAAAATTTAAACTTGGTTTTAGTCAATTAGCCAAATAAATTAATGTTAATTTCTATTAAATAATTTTTAATTATAGTATAAACCAGAATTGACCAACTGAATAAAACCAAGTATAAATTTTAAGTGTTGATGGTGCGACCAGGCATTATTGTTTTAAATGAGTGTGTCCACATCAATGTGGTTGAGGTCCGGCTACCGCAGCATGTTGCGGCATGGATCATATACAGAATGTTCATTTTAAACGGGCCACCATTGCTATCTCGAGAACTATAAGAGTTACAAAGACGGACCAATGGGCAAACAATTTCTATTTCACAAGAAAAATTTAAAGAAAAGAAAAAATATTTTTTTGGGTCAGTGGTTCTCAAAATATGGGACCTAACTTTTTTATTTTAAATGGGAACATATAAATCGAATTTTGACCTATTATTAAAATCGATGGTTTGATTCTTTATTAAAATTGATTTTTGATCATTTGTTAAAATCGATTTTTCGGTATAGTATTTCGATTTCATATATATTTCAGCAAAAGATCGAAAATCGATTTCAAATTTCTAAGATCGCATAGCCCTACACCTGACACAACACATTGAAGATAATTCGAGCGTTCTTTAATAGAAAACATATACTGTTTGGATTCTGCACAGATCAGATGTTGGTCCGACTGTGTCCGAATCGAGTTGTCATTGCTGCCGTCCTGTTTAGCGGGGTATATGTGGTGTGGTCAGTATGTGGTCCATCCCGCATAACCGCATGCTTTGATTCATAAATTCAATGAAAAATGTACCGTACAAGGAGTGGAGTCAACACTAATTCGTGCATAGAACTCGTGAATGTGAAAAATTATATGAATTCACTATATTTTTGAGTCTATCTATAGTCTATTTCGATTGGTATCGATCCCAGAGTGAGGAAATATAAAATAAAGACAAAATCGGTTTTGCATCCAATAGAACTAGTTTTCTTCAATATTTCAGTCCCTAATTCACCCCAGTTAAAAGTACGATTAATAAAAATTTTGTTGCCTCTGAAAAGTAAAGGATGTTATATTAAGCGTCGATGGGAGTCAACACGGAGAGAAACGGAGTGATTGATTGCCGGCGAATTACCAGTGTAGCGGTTTTTTTTTGATTAAATCTTACTTAAATGTGGCATGTATTTAATAATAAAGTGTAGATACTTTTATTTACAAAAAAGATTTTTTAATATTTAATTCGTTTTATTGATGACAGAATGTATTAGCAGATGTTCGTATTGAAATAGTTTAAAGATCCCAATTTGGTGATAAATTGGATATTTTAGGGGTAAATAAAATTATTTACTAACATCACATTTTCTGATGACCGTAAATGAATAAACATTATGTTCGTATTGAAATAATTTGGTGACCAGAATTTAGTGTTTCGTCTCGTTATTAGTTATACTTCTACGACTGCAAATACACGGTGCGAACTTGTCTCTTGTAGTTTAATTGTTACGTAAATACGTAGTGCGCAAGCGCTTATTTTTATAGCGAGACTCTCGTGCGAGAAAGAGACGAGACACAAAAAAATGTGCGAGAACGAGAGCGAGATTACAGATCCGAAAACGAGACGAGATCGATATTTTATATTTCTCGTCTCGTCTCGCGTGCATCACTACGCATGCCAGTCCCGTTAAAACACATAGTGTGGCCCGAGCCTTATGAAGCATGTAAAATTAATTCTGCTTATAGAGTCAGATGCAAGCTCCACAAATTTTATTTGAAGCATCTTTACCTAAAATAATTAAGGAAGGAGGAAGCAGGAAATTACGAAAGTCTGATTGTACATGTTTTGTATAATCCGTATTTAATCTAATTCGAAATATGGATAAAATTTAATGCAATATTCCTTCTTTCATATTCTCTTCATATGAAAATCCCGTTTTCTTATAAACTTGTGTAGATTGCCCGTGGCTGTTTCCATCTTTTTACATTCAGGCACATGTGTGTTTGAAATAAAGATAATCTTCGCGAAATACGTTTTCCGGAACGCTTAAGATTTCAACGTAGTAAAAGAACAAATAAAGTAGAGTGTTTGAGAAGAAAAATATACACAGGGAAATTTTATCGCTGTGCTTTATCGAGAATCAAATAAAGAAAAAATAGAATATTATCAATAATGTAATAAACCACCAGAATTGAAGGAAAATTTTGGCAGGAAAGTAATGTTTAGCTATATTTTTTTATTTACTATAGACGATGTGCACATTTTGAGCGTCAGAGCCTTTAACGGCTACTTTGGTCACAGACCCAAGGGTGTTACTCGGAGCGGGACATACCAATTATTTTCTTTATTTTTGAAAATAGAAGAAAATCATTCAAATAAAAGGTGTTGTAGGTAAAGGGGGACATTCACTTATTGTTGAATAGTATATTCTGCAACAAGTAATCCGAGCCGAAGGCGAGGACTACGGTTTGCGAGTGTGGATTATGCCATTCCAAACGTGTTGCGTGTTGTAGACTATACTTGCTCCAACAAGATTTTAGAAATTATACAAAAAATGTTGATTGATTATAACAATTACAATATACCTTCAAAAAAAAAAATTGACGCCAGTCCATAAATTGCTTATAATAACAGCATTTATATATTTCTTTTGCTTTTTTTCATAACAACTGGCTCAGCGTAACCAAGTTCCCATATTTCTGGTGACGTACATTCCATATCTATATCTTCATTGCCACTTGACATTTTTCTCTACAAAATGTTATTTAGTTAATTTTCTAACTAATATATTATTATTTAGCTAAACTTACTGCTCTAGAGATCCCCAAAAATATGTAAAAGTTAACAGAAAACTCCAAAACTGTTCAAAACTTCAAAACGTCAAACGCGAATTCAGAAATAAATAAATAAAACAAAGAGTCATCATAACCATAGCAACCGAACCAAGACATTTGATATTCCGGGCTAATATGCGGCTAAACAGATTCTGATTTGTCGAAAGCCGTGTGGAATTATTCCAAGCGGCATATGGAATTATACCACACGGTTTGTTGGAATAATGTTGATTCCAACATAACTTTTAGTTGTGGAGTGTGTAGTTTCCAAAATAGTGTTGGAGAAAATATTTTTAATAAAGATAACACAATGAGTGTAGTGTGATATGGCCTTTATACAGTTTTAAGGTCTATAGTTTTAATAATAAATCCCATTAATAATTTATTACTCCTTAAAATAATACGTTGTTAATATTCCATCTTTAATGAACCATATTTCATTTACATTTTCAGAACTAATATCTCCACTTTTAAGGTATAAATTTTAGTTATCTGAATCCGCGGTTCATATTTCAGTTTCAGACTGTTTCAGTCTATATTTCGCGAGCGTTTCAGCAATATTTCATTTTGAATTATAGAAATAAAACAATTGCATTGTACACCTGATTTCCACGTTTCCATAGCGACGCAGGAGAAAACAAAATGACTGAAACAATAATCTAGATTTGTACGGTTCGAATAGAGTTCATAGTTTTCGCGACGGTACCATCTAAATATTAACTGTAATCAACCTTGTTTGACTCATATTATACATGAGTTTGTGTATTCTACACTACACTGTAAAAAAAAAACTTTGATGTGATTATTAAAATTAGTCAAAAATTGACAAAAAAAATATTGCTGGTATGGATGTCCTACGAAATCAACCGATTTACTTCATCAGTAAAATGTTACTAAACTTTTTAGCTAATTTATTTGAGACTGGGTTGTTTTATGTTGTGATTGTTGCCTGTAATAAGAGTCAAAGTAAAATAATATGCTTAATTAGAACAAAGAAAATTTGATTACAATAATGAAAATGACCATTGCTTTGCTTCAAAATACTTTGTCGAGAAAACGCCTTCGGTATGGTTTTAGTACTGTTATAAGACGAGGGTACGTGCAATTAACAAATAATTTTTTTTCTACAGTCTATATACAAAATAGCCATTTGCGCTCTCTTTTGTCAACACAAAATGTTACTTTGCCGCTCTAGAGCGACAAAGTAGAAAAACGCTCGCTCCTCAAATTTCTAACTATACAATGTTGAGAAATGTTACTTGGCTACATTTTTAATGGAAACGTTTAGTCAGGAATTAATGACACTGTAGTTACACATTACCCACTTACATAACCAAACAAAATGCCGCACTGCTGTGAAAATAAAATAGGGCATTCATTTACAAAAACGAAAGTATAAAATGCTTAGATTAGATTGAAGCAATAGCTCAAGAAGAATGGAAAATACCGATAAGTAAAAATAAATAAAAAATAAATTTTTGTTATGGTGGAGAACCCCATTGTGGCGAATATAGAAAAAATCTTGTGTGTGTTTCCAGCGCAAATGGACATTGTCGATTTCGAGAGAATGCCTCGCTCCTGCGTCGCCCGGCAACAACCTCTCATTCGACAATGTCCCATTTTGCGCTCTTAATACACAAATAGCTATTATAAACTTTTCTAAATTATATTTCAAGAATAATATTTCAACTTGTTATCTTTGTTAGTCAACATTATGTTTAGAAATAATTAACATTTTTCCCACACTGGTTTGTTGAGTCTAGTTGTCAGAAGTCTTTGACAGTTATGTGTTGACAATTAAGTATTTAAGTTCTTACAAGCTTACGTAGAGGGTTATGGAAATATACCTATAAAACTAAAATATACTGCTGGTGGGAGTGAGATTTGTGAGACTAACATTGGACGAGTGCAGACATATATATCTGCATATATAGCTGCACTTGTCTGTAAGAATAGCTCCGCGCAAGCGCCAGATTGCTTTGATTTTATTGGTGTAGAACGAGGAAGGGGAACTAGCGGGAGGGAAATTCTTACACTAACTGACAAGGATAGACAATAATGTTTGTAGCAGGCTCCTCTTAAGTGAGAGATAGGGTATCAGCAGTATATTTATTTTTAGGTATATTGTTATGGATGCCTTGCCCCCTCGAAATATCTGCTCATGAAAGATAACGCTTTGTTTTTGAGATAGTCTGTATTAGTTACTCACGGAGTAAACATGAAAAAGTCGGGGTTATCAACAAGACATGTAGTGTTTTAGTTTCGGGCATTGGCTCAACGCCAGGCCACTGAGTTACAATGTAACCTGTAACTATTTAGTATTTGTTTAATTAAGTTCAAATTTTTCGTTAACTACAACTAATATTAAACAATGGGCTCGTCCATTTTTTTTGATTTTTTTATATGTTACGAAGAATTTAAAAATAGAAATTCCGTATTTTTTGTTTTCTTGAAATTATGCTTAATAACGCCTAAAATAATTATTAAAGTTTTGGCTCGAAAGTTGTGACGATAGTGTCACTCCGTCATAAGTAGAGAGAACCGATATACGTTACCATTAATAATGGTAATATAATATATAATAAATGTTGCAAGAGTAAAAATACGTTATACATTACAAACTGTGATCAAAAATCTTTAGAGCTAATGGTAATAAATAAACGATAGATAGTTATTATACCATTTCAAAAAATATATTTGTTTGATTTACTTACATGAGTAGGTATAGGAGGACTGTTAAATGATAATTTATGAAAAACTTCCAAAGTACATATTATACATAATAATCTGGTAAGTAAAATTGATAATTTTTGTTCGTTTTCATAATCAAGTTAATCATTCGCTTTAATTAATGTGACTTTAAGACTTTATTTAATATAATATTGAAGGTTATTATACTCACCAAGTGTCATTATTATAATTAAAATAGTATTTAAACTATTTTCTATTTATAATTAAATACAACAATGACAGTATTGATTACAATAATCAAATTAAAATTCATAATAAAAACTAATCCAACATTTACATTCCTATTTACTAAATGATTACGACAATGACAAGTATGAGATTACAATAATTAAAGCATAAATTATAATATAAATTTATATAATAAGTAAATTCTCTTTTGATCTTAATAAAAAATTACTCAGATATATTAAATATGTGTATGTTAGAGTATGTGTAAAGCCAATCGCGAATTTATGAGCAAAATATGCATTGTCCACTGTATAGTGACATTTTCACAGGGAAGCTGGACGACTGTAATGACGCTGACGTCATAACATGGCGATCATTTTACACTAAAAACTTAAATTACATTATTATAGGTATAAAAATAAAAAATATATAGCAATTTTTATTTCGTTTTCATTTATTTATATTAAAAATTCATATGCGACATGTAATTTCTAAAAAGTCGAAGACTTGGACGGGCCCATTATTAAAAACTAATTAAGACTAAAACTATAATTAACTAGATAACACTAACACTATTACTATTAATCTTAGACTGCCGGTCTGTTGCAGACTCTTGTAGACAGTTTACGCGATATTTATATCACTATACACTTATACCACGTTCAACTGTTCGCCTACCTATCTCCACAGCGTCTGTATACTTAACTGCTCGGACAGAAGTCACCTCTTTCACAATACTATCTGTCTATTTATGTAACTCTCTGTCTAACTTCCACAGCCTCAGTATCACCGACTGTCCGTATGCCACAATTCTTCAACACCACTGCCGAGTATTCACTTCCACTTGCCGTTACTGTCCCCGTATACCTAGTTTCCCAATACTCTTCAACATTACCGTGTATTGTCTTTAACAGCTATCCCGGAATACCAGTAACTTCCCGATTCGCCGTTACTGTCCTTGTACACTATAGCTTCCCAATACTCGTCAACACTACCGAGTATTCACATCCACAGCTATCCCAATATACCTGTAACTTCCCGAGTACTTACTCGACACCAACTGCATATGCGCACTACGATACTGCTGTGCTTCTCTCTAACACTTTACTCTCTAACACTCCATGTAACTAACTAACTAACTAACTAACTAACTCCCGAGCATAACTACGTCCCTTTTATACAGTTGCCAGTATCTTCTACAAAAGCCCTAGAATGTTCGACCGCATAATAACAATGAACACAAAGGGTTCAGGGTTCAGGCGACCGCAAGTAATTAATCACGTCACGACCAGTTTGTTTACATCGCCCGGCTGCTAGCGCGATTACGTCACCGCTATAAATAGACATTTGCTTACAGCGGCGGCGACGTCGTGCGTTCTACGTTACAGTAATAAGTATAATCATGTAAATAAAGTTATAAATCTCAAGTATTGTCCGTATGTGTCCATAAATCTAAGTTCATCAGCATCCCTCATCTGTCGTTAAGTGTGAAGTCAAGTGGAAGTGTGTGTTCGTTCCTTTTCACCAAATCGTGGTTGGCATTTATCCAAGCGTCCACCAATCAGTTAAAGTTGTCATCGTTGGAAAACAAGTAAGCAGTATTATCATCAGCTTCTTTCCGCACCCCCCTCATGTTACTGTACTTAAATTATCCAAATTAACACGAAAATATTACAAAATCATCGATTTCAAGAAAACGTCATTGTAAACATAATCAAATTGTTAATCGCAAGTTTTACCAACAGGAGCATAAAAAACAAAAATTATTTAAAAAATTCACATCAAATAAAATTTTATTTACTGTTTTATTTCATAATGTAGTACTAAACGTAAATTTAATAGTCAAAATTTTGAAATAAATAATATTTTCCGAAAACATTTCAAATTGTGGATTTTTAGTTTTTCATATTTGACGCAAGGTGATGACGTAAATCGGTTGATATCGTGGTCGTGGAACGACCATAATAAATTTTTTGTGCAACCGGACGCGAAATAAGTATTTCGCAGCCGCAATACAGGCCGCGAAATTAAATTTCGCGACCGTTATTATGGTAACGGCCGCGAAATAAGGTAAACAAACACTTTGACACTTGAGAATTGCATGGTTTTGTTTATCAAATGTTAATCCCATAGCCACCTTGACAGCTAACTTTCTATTTACATTGAAACTGTTTAAAATTAATAAAATTTGTAATTAAATATTTTTTACGGTTGCACAAAAGATATTGTGTACACCTTGTCCGCGAAATCCTTTAGCGCCCTCGAGATTGTCTCGCCTCGGCCGCAAGCGGCCTCGGCGACAATTTTTCTCTCGGTACGCTAAAGAGTGATTTCGCGGCCTTGATATACAAATAACTATTAGTAACCACAACAAAGTTTTTTTTTTATTATGTATAATGATCATTTTTTCATTACATTTCTCGTTCAATAATTCAAAATAAAGAGTATTGTATGTCTCGTCAAAATTTTCCAGAACGCAGTGAAAACATTATTAGCCTATTTTCAAATATTTTCACTGTTCAAATTTTCAATTTTAAAAGCAATCTCATTCCACATTATCGAGCCATTTCAAAATTAATGTGATATTGGATCTATTTCATTTTGAAATATTGTATTTGTTCACAAAACAAATTATAAAAAGTGAAATACAATTTACAATTCTTTCCAGTTGTGTCGTTCTTTATAAAAGAATAATATAAAATAAAGCAGAAAATGTGTTTTCTTTAGTTTTTTCTTTTTATTCATTTCTCTTCTACTGCTCTATTTTTAACACCAGATGTGAACGTACAAATCGTTTTTTATTCGCACGAAAATAATTTTTTCGTAGCTGCTTATGATAGTTTCTTATTATAAAAGTGAAAGTTTGACGTCTATACAAATTTATGTCGTTTTACACATCGACGCCAAATTTTATAAGGATATTCTTTCAGCTTCCGGACGTGTCGTAGAAGTAGTTGGAGTTCAAAATTTTGAATAGGTTTCTTTTTTAATTAATTTACAAAGTTTATTGGCAGTCGGGAGTAGGTACGTGTGCGCCCGTAAAATCAAAACGAGAGTATAAATCATGAAATTATTATTTTGTTTTTCGAAATACTCTCCCTTTAACTCAATACATTTATGTATTAGATAAAACCAATCGTTAAAGCAAGAAATCCATTCTTCTTGAGACACTTGAGACCATGTTTTCGAAGGCTTCAATCGCTTCATTTGCACTTGTATATCGGAAACCACACATTATTTCCTTTAATTTAGGTAATAGGAAGAAATCATAACGTTCAAGGTCAGGACTGTATGGTGAGTGCTCCAGTAATTCCACCTTTGATTCTTTTAAATAGCGCAGCAGTATGTGAGGATGCATTGTCCTGATGCAATACTAGTTTACTTCGAGGCCCGTGGCAAACAAATTGTTATGTATCAATTAGAAGTTATTGTTTTCCTATCTTCTAATGCAATATTGACAGTAGGACCGGATTTTGAGAAAAAGGAAGCAATCAGTTTTGTACCAACACTTCGAACTCGTTTTATTTTGACAGGATTTGGGTCTGTTGGAAAGACCCATTGAGTTGATTGTCGTTTTGTTTCAGGTTTAAATGCATACATCTATAATACATCACCTGTTATAATAACATATACACTGCTTTAGATTTACCTTCGTTGTACTTTTTAAATGTTTTAGTGCACCATTCCACACAACGTAGCTTTTGACCATCATTTAAATTATGAGGCATCTAATGGTAACAAACTTTCCTGCCTTTTAGATGATCGAGCAAAATTTTATATATAGCGGTCATTCCAATGCCCAAAGTAGCCCGTATAATTCTGTATGTGACACAGTTGTCTTCTTTAATCATTGTACAAATAGTAGCCATGTTTTGATCCGTAACTGCAGAAATTAGCCGACCTTCGCGTAAATCGTCATTGAAAGAACTCTATATGAAATTTAAATTCATTGTACCAGCTGTGAACAAACCTGATACTAGTTGCTTTATTTCCAAAAGCATCCCGAAGCTTTTCGATGCATTGTTTTGGAGAGAGCGAACTTTTAAAATCGTAAAATATCATGACTAGGATTTTTTTTGTTAACTGTATTTTCAGTACGACGTGCGTACTTTAAAACTGCATGGAAAATTATTAATAACAGATAACGAATTGTAACAAGAACTGCCATGCTACCTAAGGAAGTACTTTTGTTTTGCCATGCATTTATTTTTCGTAGCTACCTTGATTATACAGGCTGTCTCACAACTCGCGCCCCAGAGCGAATGAGGAAACACAAGACTGCACTCGGATGTGTAATTTCGAAAAAAAAAATCTAGCTTAAAAGACGTCTTAAAATTGACCAATCAGAGACCTATGCTTTTAACGTATGCTTACCGTAATTTTACGTTACTAGGGTTTTATACAAATCAAATCTTCTTTAAAATGTGTGGGCGACTGTAGTTTTCGAAAAATGTCAGTGTCAAATTAAATTGGTTTGAAGGTTGTAGACAATGGTTGATTTTGACTAATAACACACGTATCTCGAACAGACATTGTCTTTATTTTTACAAAAAATATACTGCTGGTGTAGTATATTTTTGTAAAAATAAAGACAATGTCTGTTCGAGATTCGTGTGTTATTAGACAAATTCAATTTGACAAGGTGAATAAAAGAAGGCAAATTCTTACCATGTATTCAGCCGCTGATTACTTAGAAATGATTATAATTTTCGGAGAATGTGGACGTAACGCCAGAGAGGCAACACGACTCTATTCGGAACGTTTTCCGGATAGAAATCTTGTGGATCATAAGGTGATATTTTAATCTCAAAAAATTCAAATGACCATAATATTTTCGTTTAACACATTTTACACAGCTGCTACAACACGTTGCACTGTACGATATAAATGATGATCTTGGATGATACCTTCGCTAACCTAAATTTGTTGACAGTGAAAAGTCAACTCAAAAGTGTCAAAATTAAAGTAAGTCAAACAAATTTTGTAATTCACTAGTAGTATTTTTAAAACCTAGCAACCAGTTTTAGTTTGTAATAATATCATCACACCTCAAGATATCCTTCCGGGATTGATGGATTAAAAAGTCTTGTAACTCCGTTATATGCTAGCAGCCGCAAATTATTTTCTTTTATTTGTTGGCAACTTATTGTCGTCGGCATGTGTCAGTTTCGTCAGGGGCGCGAGTTGTGAGACACTCTGTATTTGTTGGCAGAAACGTTCGGTGCTATTCTCGTAACATAAATAAATATATATATATATATATATATATATATATATATATATATATATATATATATATATATATATATATATATATATATCATCAAGGCATATTATCAATTGCTGGATGCACCAATTTGCTTTAATAACATTATAATATTGTTTGTTGTACATATTTGCAACGGGCACAACTAGTAAATAAATATATAATCGCGGCTTACTATTCTATCTTGAGTACGATAGAGGGTTGAGCATCAATAACACATTTCTTGTATTAATGAAAACGAAGTAACTTTATTTTAAATACTCACCGAACTTAATTATGGACCACAATCTTTGTTATAAATTTTACTTATTGGATAACTTGAATAAATAAATCAGTTTTTGTAAGATAAAGTCTGTATATTAAAGAAGTCGAAAGAATTTTGTAGAAATATCTCACCATTTGGGTAGAGTTTAAAATTTATTGATGTCTTTATTTGAAAATGTAAGCCTTCCGAAGTATTACGAGCCGGGTTCATATATCATATTTTGCTGTTTTCAACTTCTATTATATTTCTTCAAAATAAAATATCAAAGAAAGCATCCAGTAATTTTATACTTGCTTTTTATGCGTCTACAATGTCATTATTAGCGAAACTCGATATTGTCTGGAAGTAAAACTACTTTAATTACTCTGAAAAAAATTCTGCAGTCAGCAGATCCGATAAATCGATTGTGAAGGGTGCTGAAAACATCAGAGAAACAGATTATAGGGGAAAGCGCGGCCTACTATCAAGTTAAAGAGAGAAAAGAAAGAAAATTGAATAGAACAGCGAAATCACCACAGCCATGCAGATTTAAAACGGAGTTAGGGATGCTTGGAAGATTAAACCAAGATTAATTTTTAATTCTGAACGTGACTTGAAGGAAAATATTTTTGGGGTGTTGTTTTTCTATATAAAACCCTTTATATGGTCTGAATTTTAATATAATATGCATTTACAATTTGAAAAACATGTAAAGAAATAAATTACCTCATTTTCTGCCACAAATCCAATTAAAATCTATTTCAATATCAGTTAACTGCAGCAAAACAATTCAATGCAAATGAAAATTTACATAATGATCCCGCTGTTTACAGAATATCTCATAAAGTCTACAAAACAAATTTATTTTGCTTCGTTGGTTCACAAGTCAATTAAATATGACGATTTTATTTATTTAGAATAGAACTTTTATTGAATATACAATAAAAAAAAGTTACCCGATTAAAAAAATCTGATTTGGCCGGTGAACAAGAAAAACTGTTAAAATCTTCAAATGAGGGTACTTCCGGTTATATTATAACCAAAATCTAATCAGCTCTTCATATGGATGCATCGAAGAGGAATACGAAAGAATTATAATTTTTGGAATTGTAGTATTAGAGTTATCGTAGAAGAAAATTTTGTTACACACACACGCGCACGCGCGCACACACACACACATACACACGCGCGCTTACACACACACACACATACACACGCGCGCGCACACACACATACAAACGCGCGCGCACACGCGCACACACACACACATACAAACGCGCGCGCACACACACACGCGCACACACACACACGCGCACACACACACGCACATACACACACACACACACACACACACACACACACACACACACATCATCGTAAAAATAGTAAAATCGTATTCTAGGGACCTTAAAACGTGCTTATTCATTAAAAACCCACCACCGAATTTTTTGACCAAAAACATTACAAAAAGAGTGATGTAAATTTTAAATGTCAAATAGTTGTTTAATATTGTAAGTTAGAAATATTGAATATTCTGTCAAGTAACTTATGTAAACTTTGTTATTTACATAGAACGTAGGATACGTACATATTGAACAGACTAACTTTATTTACTTACTTTAAATCCCTTATGGCATATTATGAAAAATATAAATCATTTATGCGAATAAAGACTATTAGTCCTTAAAACGATGGGGATCTTTACCATAGTAACAAATTAGAATATGGGTCATTTATACAAGGCCTGTCTAAAGAGAATCCTACATTCGGCTAGGAAATAGTTATTTGTGTTACCGAAAGTTGTTCTTTTCCGGTCCGAAGGATATGAATACTGCCGAGACGCAGTCGAGGCTGAATACTTCTTGAGGACCAGAAAAGAACTTTTCTACCGTGTAGCAAACAATATTTTTTATCCTACACAACAAAACAACATAATAAAAAATCTGATGTGACCAACACAACACCTCCCGCCATTTATTTTTTGTTAATTTAAATATAGATACTTACATATTTAGTTATACTGGAAACTGTAGTAAGTTCCATTCTGTATAACTGTGGTTATATTTTCTATTTTCTTTTTACAACGTTACTATTATTAATTTGAAATGCTTAGTTGTTTGACAGTGACATTTATCTGTCAGTTACATACATTTGAGGTATGTGTGTGTAACAAAAATATCGTCTGGCATTAACTCTAATACTATAATTTCAAAATTTATAATTCTTTCACATTCTTCTCTGTTCTATCTATATGAAGAGCTTACTAGATTTGATTACAATTGGTCAACTGAAAGTACCCTTTGAAGATTTTAACAGTTTTTGTTTTTGTTTAAAAAAAGTATGTTGATTATCATTTTTTCACATTTAATGTTATTGTTAATATAAATATTAAAGAATATTTTATTCTCTATACGATTTGACTGCATTTTATACTTCATATTAAATGGATAGAGTAAAAAATTTATAAAGAAATTAAATTTCATAAAGTAGCTACCTATGGAAACAGTTATTATATTTATAGTATATTCCGTAACTTAATCGCGGTGACCAAGGTTCTGGTTATGCGTTCCGTAATGTAACCAAAACATAATTTCAGGATCGCGGTTCAATTTCGGAATGTGGTTCCTGAAAGTTTTGGTTACTTTTTCGTGACCACGACGACCACAAATTTTTTGTGGTTGTTGAGGTCATAATATTGTATAAACATATAATTACTATATACTATATACTGATATGTATAATACTTACGTTAGTATAAGGATAGACAAACGTTATGTTGTCACTTATGCTCTGTTTCATTTAAGCCATTCAGTAGATGGCACTGGCAACGGCGCAAATCTGAAGTAGCCGAAATTACATTGGATAAACTTGTTTCCTGTCCCTAATTTCAACCAATCAGAGGGGTCAAAACTATTCCCTATGCTCCGCAATACTGAATGGCTTAAATGGAACAAGGTATACATATTTCTAATGACGCGGTGGTTCCCTGCTTTACCGACACAAATTAACCAAGATGTTCCGAATCACAACCACTTTTTAGTGACCATAACCTGATCACTTGAACCATAACCACGATCGTGGTTAAGTTACGGAATATACTATAAGATTATTATATAGGATCTTTTGCTAGAATCTTTCTGTATGGAATTTGTATAAAATACATACAAGTGCCGGAAGATAATGTACAAGAAATAGAATCTTTTGCAAAGAACTTTTTTGTAGAAATTTGAACAAAATACGTAGAACGGACGGAAGGTAATGTGCTAACCACATCAGATTTTTTATTATTAACATTGAACTTGTATGACTACAGATGTCAGGTTGGTTGAATTTATGAAGTTAGTTTTAATCATTTCTACTAATAATAAAAACTAATAACACATAATCAAATATTTTTTTGATAGTAAGGGTCAATTTTACAATTCTTGGATAAGCCATGGATGTCTTATTCCTCAGATAAACAAAACAAAAAAATATAGCATCGAAATTATAAGGCAAATTGTCAAATTTGTAGTAAGTGTCAAATCCTGAGGCGATATTTTTCTAAGAAATAAGTTATCCATGGTAAACCGGCAGTTGTAAAATTGGCCCTAAATAAAGTAAAAAAAATTACTACGAGTATTATTATTTTATTTATAAGTAAATATTTATCATAATTTACCAAAAATGCGTAGAATTAGTTACCTAATATTTTATAACCTTTTTCAAGCTTATTTTACATCAAACGTCAAGATTTTAAGCTGGTAACATGTAAATGAAATTAGCAATTTGTTTGGAAAAATGACAGAACGCATTTTTCCATTTTAGCTTTCTATTCGATTTTTGCGTCGGAGTTGGTAGTGTCTCCATAATTTCTTTGGTGGCCACGATCCGAATTATTAAAATGTGGACTAAGTATATTCGAGAACTCGGATCTATTTCTAGTATCGTGTACACAGGCCTTTAGAATACTGAATAAACAAATATTTAAAAATATACAAATAATATTAAAACTAGAACTTGAAATAATTTCGGCGTACCTTAACGAATAACAATAATAAAGATTTTATAGAACTACAGATCACTTCCAATTTACATGCATAGACAACGTTTCATCCCTACTGCTTTTCTTTGCCTTTCTTTTGCTCTTGTGGCCACTACCACCCCCGGGTAGGGTACCCTTATATACAGGGTATGGCCATGGGCCAATATCGCCGCCATTGTCGGTAATTCATTTCCCTATTTATGTGTAATAAATGTGATATTATATTAAAAATAATATTAAATAATCACATTGTGAATTTATAAAGGTAATAAAAATTAATTTATTTAAGAGGTACACAATTATTATTATGACATACATTTAGAGGTTATGTAGAATATATGATATGTGTTATTATTAGAGCACTGCACGGGCCAAAATTTTCAGGCTCGGCCCACCCGAAGCCCGACAACTTTTAAGCCCGGCCCGATTAAGCCCGAGTTTTTTTTAAACTTATAAAGCCCGGCCCGACCCGGCCCGTTCACTTTAAGAGCCCGGCCCGACTAGGCCCGTTTACTTAACAATTTCGCGTCCACGGCCAATAATCTAAACGTCATTTGTCATTTGGAAGTTGACACAAAAGAAAATAATATGACAATAATAGGACGTTTCGAAAATATGAAAGCAATAAATTTGTCGGTTTACTTTCTAAAACAAATGCAATTTACATTCTGAATTACATGTTTTTAAATATTTTTTAATGAATTATTTGCAAAACTTATAATTGTTTTGTTTACCAAATGTCAATCCCATGGCCACTGGCCACCTTTCTACTTACAATGAATTAAACTTTAAAATTTATTAAAAATTTTAATTTCATATTTTTCACGGTTGCACAAAAAATATTGTGTACACTTCGGCCGCGAAATCCTTTAGCGTCCTCGAGATCGTCTTACCTCGGCCGCAAGCGGCCTCGGCGACAATTTTTCTCTCGGAACGTTAAAGAGTGATTTCGCGGCCTTGGTATACAAATAACTATTTTACGGTTAGTACATCATGTTGAAACACATTTTTCATTCTTATAATGCTTTATAAATAGATAAATAAAAAATAAAAAAAAAACAGGACGGCCCGATCCAAGCCCATCCAAAAAACTAGCCCGGCCCGATATAAGCCCGCCATAATTGAGGCCCGGCCCGAGCCCACCACAGTTGAAGCCCGGCCCGACATAAGCCCGTCACAATTGTGGCCCGGCCCGACTTGAGCCCGTCACATATGAAGCCCGGCCCGGCTCGAAGACCGATGTTAATCACGAAAATTTGGCCCGGCCCGGCCCGGCCCGTGGGGCCGGATAGCTTGCGGCCCACTCGGGCCGAGCCGGGTCTTGCAGTGCTCTAGTTATTATCACATCTAATTTAATATCACTAGTTCTTATTTACATAATAATTATATATTCTAAACTTACCTTTTAAAAATTTGAATGATTGTGCTTAATATTGGTAATTTTTAGTTGTTTTCAATATGTCAGTAATCGTGGTGGGTATCTTAACAAACTACACAAGTAAATAAAATAAAAATATTATACTTACACTTTAAATACATATTAAAATGATACGTAAATGCGTTTTTCATCAAAATAAAACAAATAGCCAGGAAAATACATAATAATTTGCGCAAGAACAACACAGACGGGCCGGTAATGGCGGACGAAATGTGAGCCACGAAATGGCCATACCCTGGTTATAAAGGTACCCTACCCCCGGGGTCTATCCAGCGCCTCTAGATCGCTTTTGGGAACCCCTGGAATAAACGTTAATTTTAATTTTTCATTCACTTGAAATGGCCTAAATATCTATATAGACTTGCTCCCCTTCTTTCAGCAACAGTCTTTTTAATTTTAATAATTATTATACCTCAAAAATTTTGGTGTAACTAGTTTATTATATTAAAATTAATTATGATTTTAATAACAAATGTATCCGTCCATCTCGTGAAAATTGTGTAGACGCGCAATATCTACAATTTATTCCTCCCTTGTTCTGCTGAAATTAATTTGTGTCTCTAGTTATAGTTGTTCCATGTACACATGACACAAGTGTAACTAATTTCCAGGTGACAAGCGGTCTCATCTGCTTGGAAAGGGTTTAATAAAGCGTACTTCTGTATTCATGGATGTTGTGTAATTAATTTCAAATTTTCGTCTGAAATATGTTGAGTATCGTTGACCTCTGGTATTAATTGTTTGGGGTGGTTTGTTCATTATTTCCACGATTGCAGTTTATGGAATTGTTATGACATCATAAAATTTTAGGGTTTAATTAATTTGATACGGAATTGCTACAATTTTATTTCTCTGATATTAAAATACACAGTGTGGCTATAAATATTTAGGACTGATTTTCTGGAGCGCCAAATAACAGCGCCATCTATGAATTGATACCCAAACTATTTTCCTTCATCAACATCCCCCATAAGTTTTTTAACATTGGTTCAGGACAGTTCTCGCATGGGCGTATTTTGTTGACGTCTTAGATCTGCCTCGTCATGGATGTATCCGTTGAATAGCGGTATGCAATCAAATTTTGTGTTCGTTGTGTAGATTTAGAAAGAATGTATATTGAAGAATAAATTGTTATTTTTATGATAAAACACTGTGTATATCCCATTTTGTGATTTGTAGTTACAGGTATTTATGATTCAGGTTAAAAAAAATATATCATCATTACTGAAATTTATGTATAAACAGTAGATTGGCACACCCAGCATTACCTAAAAGCCTTGATTATTTATTTATTCTGAATTTTGTTTACAAGAAAAAGTGTGAAATATATGGTCCAGTTTTTTTTGTACATTTACTGAACCACTTTTATATTCTGATGTGAATATCTGTGAAAGAACACATTTTCTTCTATACCAGACATTTGGATTTGAGCCAAACTCGATGTATTTTACTGTTCAACAATACATCGCTATTGTGAACTAACATTATTCGATTTTTATACCTCCATTACAAACTTACACTTTCTAAAATGCATTATTGTTATTCATGCTTCATATATGATACGAGTTACTCGTCAATGTAGTTTCTATACGCCTGTTAAAATTGATGATATGTTTTCTTTAGATTGTTTCTGTAAGTGCTGTTGACAAATTTATAATAATTTTACCAGCCATGGGCCTGTGACCCCGAGTTGATCCGGGCCCCTATGTAGATAAGATAAATAGTTTTTACTGACCCCATAATTGGGCACTATATTTTTTTTATACGAGTGTATCTGAATTACTTGGCCAAATTTTAAGGGATAATAATACAACTACAAGTAAGTAAAGTCTTTATACCTCGCTTTATCCGAAAAGTCCATTCTTAATTGTTTTTAAGATCATCTAATTTAATGATTTTTCATCTTTTCTCCATTAATAACTTAAAAATTATATGAGTTACAACTTTGGTCAAATGCGTCGAGTTGGGGTGCTGTTTACACATTCTTGTATTTACGCCAACCACATCCAAATTATCTGACCAGGCAAAATTTACTCAAGCTAAACTTTCTGCCTTGTGAAGTAAACAATTTTCGTTTTCACAATTTACATGCGTAAATTGCGTGAACGTAAAAACGGTAAAGAAGAATTGATATTGATGAAACATCAATGATTACTGCATCGAATTTATTATTACTTTAGTTATTAATGGTGGCTTACTGCTATTACTGTCATAGGAATGTAACTGAAATGATAAGTTCCATCGTCAAGGTAAAATAGTAAACAAATATTATAGGCCACTTATATAAATATCTTTAAAGTTAAAGGCTACAATAAATATAATAAATTCAGGAACTTTAAAAAAGTCTGTATTACCTTCTGTTCTGTATAGTTTTTATTTCGAAAGAATCATAAATTTCCTTATTATTTATCAATTCAGATCCATCATTGGCCGACATTGTTGTAATTCTTTTGCCACAATAAAACCTAATCAACACAACATTTATGTTGTTGAAATAAACAATAATATATCCACCAATGATCAATAAGCTTAGATTACTCTCGACCAATCTCCGTAGCCGTAAAATAATATCATATCCTAGAATCCTCCACGACTCCTCTAACGGCAGGATATTTGAAACGAATTCACCGTCTCTTATTGAATCCTGAAATATCAGAGATCAGTTATGAGATTCTGACCGGGATCAGATTAAGTGAAACCGACTGATCTCACACGATAAAGATGGGAGGAAAGATTAGCTAATGAGATCAGTAATTATACGAAAATAAATCGCCAGTTAGATTAGAAATTGCCACAGTAATTTCCGGGGGTGATTCGAAAAGTAAGAACAAATAGGGTTGTTGCAAGAATTTTTGTATGCCTACTAATAGCGTTTTCCATTTATATATTTAGTTTTGCATTTAGTGCAGCTAATTATGTTATGTCTGGCACTAGTTGTCAGTAGTTGTTGTTACACCACATACGTAGTGCGATTTAAATGAAACATGTTACAAAAAAATTTGATGTGGGCACCACACGACTTCCTTGTACGCAAGGCCAACATGAAATATAGACCCAATTATAAAATTGCACGTATTTGACGTAATTTGACATTAACATTATTGGGGTCTCGTGGCCGCAGGCCTGAGTGTCTGGTCGTGAATCTGGGGAACCGGGTTCGATCCCGACCGACGCCAAATATTTAGAATTTTAAATGGCACAAAATTGACCTCTGTGGTGCACTGTCCACGGCAGCAATGAGTGCCCGTGAGGTGACGCCTGGTAAACGCCCGCACGGTACAAATATGTCATCATCATTACCGATATCTGCGTACAAAGTAGATTGGCACACCCAGCAATGGGTAATATGCCGTGATGATATACATATTTATTTTTATTTATTTGTAACATTAATTTTGCTAGACACAGAATTTAATTATCTAAAACTCATATTTGAAGCATTTATTTTTAAAAACCAAATAAAACCATTTTATTCAAGAAAAACTGCTAACAGCTTCAGGTAATATATCACTTTCGGTTAGCCTATTTTAACCAAAATGTACTATGTTATTCCCATTGACATAAAAGTCTTATAGACCAAATTTGAAAAGTTTTGGATTATATTCTAAAATAGTTTTTCATTAAAATCTATTATAGGCTTCAAGTAAAGTACCATTTCTGGAAATTATGTAACGACGAAAAAGAGAGGTGCACAACTAGATGTTATAGCTTATAGCAGTCCTAAATACAAAATTTTGAGTTATGCGAGATACGTACGTGCAGACCTCACGACGAAATTAGTCAAACTGGATTCAGGGATAGTCAAAATGGATATTTCCGATGAAATATTTCGCGATTACAATACTTCCTTTACTATGTACAAGAAAGTAAAAAATGTCTCGTGGCCGCGTACCCAAGTGTCTCGTCGCGAAACTGAGGAAGAAATATTTCGAAATTAAATGTCACAAATGTGCCCTCGGTTGTGCATTCTTCACGCTAGCAATGAATGCCCGTGAGGTGACGCCTATGGCGCAAACGCTCACACGGTACAAAAACGTCATGATCATTACCGAAATCTGTGTACAAAGCAAATTGGCACACCCATCAATGGGTAATATGCCGTGATTATATACATATATAATTTTTTTTACATCTGTTAAAAAAGGTACACTTTCTATCTTCCGTCGCCTTTAGATAAGGAAGGTATTGTCTTTGTTCAAAAAATTCGTGATGAATACGATTCTATTATTTTTACAATGGTGTCGGTATGTACGTGTGTGTGTGTAACAAAAATTTCGTCTGCGATAACTAATACAACAATTTCAAAAATTATAATTCTTTCGTATTCTTCTTTGTTTCATCCGTATGAAGAGTTGTTTAGATTTTGGTTTCAATTGGTCAACCGCAATTACCCTCATTTGAAGATTTTAACAGATTTTCTCGAAAAAACTAAGTTAAATATCATTTTCTCACATTTAATATAAATATATAATAATATTTTATTCTCTATACTATTTGACTGCAATTTATAGTTCATATTAAATGGATATAGAGTTAAAAAATTATATAGAAATTAAATTTCATAAAGTAGCCAGCTATGGAAAATACTATATTACGAAAATTCTGCTTGAAAGATGTCAGTGTCATGTACAATTGTATAAAATATATACAACTGCCGGAAGGTAATGTATAAGAAATAGAATCTTTTGCAAGGATCTTTCTGTATGAAATTTGTACAAAATACATAGAACTGACGGAAGGCAATGTGCTGGCCACATCAGATTTTTTTCATGAAAATGGGTTTCTAAAGTATGTCTTTTTTAATAAATGAAGTGTGAAAAAAGTGCACTTTTTTAACGCTGTGGAGTGAAATAATGAAACGCTATGGCACACTTTTTCACACTTTTATTGCAGACGTAAAAAAACATTTGTATGCAACTCGTGAGTAAATTATATCTTTTTTCACACACGCAATGTCTCACTGCCAAATACAGAGATTACGTGTCAATGATCACTACACAAAATTCGGGCTGTGAAGATTATTTTTTTACATCCAATGTACTTACACAGATACTTTTTACAACTCAAAATATGTGAATTTGACAGACTGCACTGGCAAGAACTGACGATCACAGTAAGTGCAAGAAAGTGCGCACTCAGTAAGGTTCAATTCACTCGAAAAATACAAATGAAACACGTAAAACTCAGCTAGTGCGCATTGATTATATAAATAGAAAACTAGTTAATTATTTATTGAAATTTGCGTAATATTATGAAAAAGTCAAGTGATCTGAAACAGAATGTGACGTTATAGTTCATATATAACGCAGGAGATGGACAAACTGTTTTCCTATTGGCTATGAATTTTAAGAAGTGGGTGGAAAAAATGTTACACTGTATTATTGTTGAAGGGAACAATTTTGAACATATTTAAAATAAAATTTTAAAAGGTGACATATTTTGGCATAAACATGAACCACAGATATTTGCGCCGATACTTTTTAAGTCCTTGATATTCCCTAGTAATACCTACCTTATAAATTCTTGTGTTTCCTTAAATAATACGTAAGCTCCAGTAATACATATATTTCGGACAGTACAGGATGTCTCATTTTCGATGTTTTTTTAAGGTATCTCGAGTAATATAAACGATAGATCAAAACCGTTTGCACATTGCAGGGTCAACTTTTTGAGAAAAGTTTAATAGTCACCATAGGAATTTTCGATCTTTTTTTGTTTTTGGGCTACAGGCAAAAACTGGTTTTTCACTCATTTTGAAAATGTATCATATCTTATTTATTATGATAGTTAGAAAAAAATTGTTTTTACAAAAATTTTATCGTTGTTTAGATAGAATAAAATGGCGTAATTAGATTTTTTGAAAACTTAATAATTTTCGAGATATAACACAAACTTATGATTTTTTAAATGGAAACCTATGTTGAAAATAGTCTCGTCTTTTTTCTTAATTTATAAGCTTTTCAATGATATATAACAAGTCTAAATTCTTTTGTTTTAAACATTAATAAAAGACGAATTATTAATTTATTGGGGTGAAAATATTGAAAATTATTAAGAAACAAATGAAAAAATCTCTTACAGTTCATCATTTGCATATTTCTAATAGTATTTGTTTCAGTTTTACTCATAACGTAGATGAATAGTAATTTAACTAACCCGAAAATAATTGGTTAAGAATAATTTTGTGAACACAATTAATAGATATAGGATCAAAATAAACAAATGATGATCTGTAATAATTTTTTTCATTTGTTTCTTAATATTTTCCAATATTTTCACCCCAGTAAATTAATAATACGTCTTTTATTAATGTTTAAAACAAAAGAATGTAGACTTGTTATATATCATTGAAAACCCTATAAATTAAGCAAAAAGACGAGACTATTTTCAACATAGGTTCCCATTTAAAAAATCATAAGTTTGTGTTATATCTCGAGAATTATTAAGTTTTCAAAAAATCTAATCACGCCATTTTATTCTATCTAAAAAATAGTAAAATTTTTGTAAAAACAATTTTTCTCTAACTATCATAATAAATAAGATATGATATATTTTCAAAATGAACGAAAAACGAGTTTTTGCCTGTGGCTCAGAAACAAAAGAAGATCGAAAATTCCTGTGGTGACTATTAAACTTTTCTGGAAAAGTTGACCCTGGAATGTGCAAACGGTTTTGATCTATCATTAATATTATCCGAGATACCTTTAAAAAAAACATCGAAAATGAGACACCTTGTACTTAAATTTTACACTAAGGGTAATCCGTAATGATAACAATTATTATTAAAACTGTTCCAGTTTATGTTTTTATCTTTCTTTCTTTCAGATTTGTTCTCCGTGTATGCATTTTATGTGGGATAAAATGGATGTATGTAGATAATAAAATTTCCGTTTTAAAGGTTTGAATACAAATACGTATTCTGTGCGAATCTAGTTTGAATATTTGAATATTTCAGAGATAATACAACATCCGTACCCTAAACCAATCATCGATGGTTTCAATCTCATATGCTCGATTATTCGTAACAAGCTTCAGCTGATTTCAATATCTATACAACACTGACATAAGTGGTGCTTAAATCCAAGTCCCTACAGACATGGTTTCATCCAGCATGTAATTATATTCAGTTTCAGGAATTCTGCGTCGTCCGTCAACGATGTTCCAGTGACGCGTGAATAATTGTGTGCTAAGGGAATGCTTTCTCTATATGTGTACCTGCTCTGTATTGTAAGAATAATCTTACTGCTCCTTTAACATAAATGCTATTTTTGTTTGAATTAATTTCGTATGAGAATGGAAACTGCTTTCCAAACAAAAATAGCATTTATGTTAAAGGAACAGTAAGATTATTTTACTATACAAAGCAGGTAGAGGAAGCATTCAGTGTATCAACAGAGCGGAGCAAATAATGGCATGTTGGCATCCAATATTATAAAGTATTCAGTGAGCAATATGCTGCTTTGTCATAATTACGATAGTTTTATTGCTGGGCCCGACACTCATTTTTTTTTGTTTTCAATTAGTATTGGTGTTAGTTTACTGTACTTACTCGTACATTAAATATTTCAATAATAACATTGTATAATTCGGATTAAATAAATACAGATCACATAAATACACTGCTCAAAAAAATTAGGGGAACACATTTTTTAAATTCTGTAATTTTTACCTCCCGCTACCCTTGGTAAGGGTGCTAAAAATGGCATATCGAGATTTTGGAAAATGACCACGTTTTAAGATCCCTAGAATCTAATTTTAACATATTCACGATGATGTCTGTGTGTATTATGTGTGTGTGGATTCTCCACTCTAACTCAAATACTATCATTCAGAAAATATTGAAACCTTGTATTTCGAACTTTTTCTGTATTGGAAAGAGCCCATTAGATTTTGGTGAAAATCGGATAACCGGAAATGGCAGTTTACTAGAAGCTCAAAATAGTTTTTCTTCGAAAAATACCTTTAAATGTTATTTTTTCGAGATTAATCTTATTATAAAAATTAAAGATTATTAAATTTTCTATAGATTTGCATTAATACTTTTTCTATATATTTTAGGGGTAAATTTATAAAACGCAGTTATTCAAATGTATGTAACTGACAGATGTCACTATCAAAGAACTAATCATTTCAAAATAATATTAGTAACGTTTTAAAAAGAAAAAAATAAATAGAACAATAGAAAAGGAATTCAATACAGTTGCCAGCATAAGTATTGTATATATTTAGATTAATAACAATTAACGATTCACAAAAATGTTTAAGCTAATCCTCATTTTTGAATTAGTGAGTTCTATTCTATCCCGGTATTTAAAATTTAATCTTCATTTTATTATAGCTCCGGTGGATCAATGGTTAGAGCAACGCCTCATGTCATGAGTGCCTTCGGGGCTCTGTGTTCGAATCCAACTAAGGTATGGATGTGTGTGAATGTGAACCTTCTCTGTAAGTTGGATTTAATCCTGTTGAGGGGTTTAAAAAAAGGTAGTTACTTCGATTAGATTAGACTATATTTTAAGAAATAAGCTGTCGAAATTAGAGTCAAATTCGCTAATCCAAAAATAAGGATTAACTTAATCTTTTTTGTGACTCGGGCTATAAATGGCGGGAGGTATTGTATTGGCCACACCAGATTTTTTAAATTATAGCTTTGCGTTACTGTGATTTTGGTTACTATATCTAACAACAATGGGAAACAACAGAATAAAATTGGCATTTAATTGTTATTTGTTTAACGTGTTTTTCTAAATTAATAAATTAACTTTTAAATTCAATTTTCATACAGCCACCTAAAATATTTGAATAAAAATTATTTCTAATATACCTACCTCAATTATTATCTTATTTATCTCGATTTTTTTCAAATACATTCATAAAAACTAATACATCGTTGTAAAGAGAAAAAATGGCGGTTTATTTGTTAGTAAAATAATTACAGGTTGGCTATTTAAAAACTAAAAGTTGATAGTCGTATTTTGTAAACCTGACTATAAAAAATATCTATCTGCCATCAACTAGTATATTTAAAATAATAAACTTGTGTATGAGTCATTTTTTTATTACTTATAATAAAAAAGTTTGGAGGGAGGGGAGGGGGGTAATTTTGCCAGACTCACCCTGTATACTATTAGCGTTATGGGAAGAAGTAGGGTCAGATCTTGAGTAAATGCCGCTATTTCCAAAATAAAACATATACTCACAATTAATAGTAGATTTAGTATATTTTCACATCATAAAGTCCTTATTTACATTTTGGGGTATATCATACCCCATTACACCAATACCGTAACTTTTTTTCATTACACCAACGAAGGGTTAATAATATCTAAAATTTAACTATTCGATTATCTGCAATAATCGGCTAACTGATTAATCAAAATAACCGATTACACCAAATTGGTTACATCAATTAACCGTTCAATCCAATTTCTTTATCTTGTAAACCGCAGTCGTTTAACCGAGTATTTTTTAATAATTTAAACAATAATAATTTAGTTTAACCTAGTATTCCGCGTATGTGTTATATTAAACCCAACTCCCATGTATCCTAGTAACGTAAGATATAATAAGTTCTACTATAACTCTATCTTTTTTGTGCTATTTCTCATCTCCACTGGTTCTATTTATCCGCGTAAAAAGTATTTCCATCACTGCGGTGGTTCCCAGGATTTCTCGGGTCTTGTGAGAGATGAGTCGGCCATTTCAGGACGAGTCCCTAAGGACCAGTGAATTATAAAGTAGCCAATTACACTTCGTGTTCTGTACACCTGACACACAACACATGAACTTTGACATATCGCAGAGAAGGTAGACAAAACAGGGACAGCGTTGATATTAATAGGTACATAGTTTACGCACTTAGATTAGTAGATACGTAGGCTCATATACCTACTCATGTTGAAAATGGAACCCAAAAAATATTAGAAATAAATAAATGAGAATCAGCATACAAGTTGCTTATTATTAGCAGTATAAACGATTAAAATTTCTCAACTCTAAACAATGAAGAACAAGAGAAAATTAATAAGAACAGTGTCCTTCACGCGCATTAATTATCGATACTATTCACCGAGGCATAGACTCAATAAGGTGGCGAAGAACGCTTCACTGCTCTTCTTAAGATATCCCACAGATTTTTAATTGGTGACAAATCTGGAGAACGAGCAGGCCATGCAAGAACTGATATTCCGTGTTGAAAAAGAATGTCAGTACTCTTTTCGCAACATATAGTCTTGCATTGTCTTGCTGAAATACGGATGTCGGATTGAGTTACATATAGGGTACAACTTCCGGTGCTAGAATTTCACTGATGTACCGCTGACTGTCTAGTGTACTGGGAATGCGTATTAAGCGAGATTTCCAGTTATAAGATATTACACCCCAGACCAGAATGCCTTGTATAGACGCCGGATGACCTCGACGTTGTTTAACAAGTATCCGAGAAACACTTTGGTATAAACAAAATCACGATTCATTAGAAAAGACAATGTTATGCCATTCATGATTCCATAGTCGTTTTTCTCTGCACCAGTCCAATCGCAAAGATCTATGGCATGCGGTCAAACGAAGTCATAAAGCCCGGTCCAGATTACTCGTTCTCGTGGTCGGGCTCGTATTGATGGCTCGTGATAGTGTTAGTGATGCACGACGAGGCGAGAGTACTCTCGCATCTAGTCTCGTCTCGTTGCATTGTGCGAGAGGAGAACGAAAGCGAGATTGCAGTTTAAAATTCGAGGCGAGATCGATATAACAATGGGAGAAGCAAGAAATCTCGCGAGATTCTCGCCAGTCTCGCAATAAAAAGTATTTGTATCTTTATAGCTTTGATTCATAAATTCAATGAAAAATGCACCGTACGAGGAGTGGAGTCAACGCTAATTCATGTATAGAACACGTAAATATGAAAATTATATGAATTCACTATATTTTTTGAGTCTATCTAGAGTCGATTCGATTAGTATCGTTCCCAGAGCGAGGAAATGCAAAAATAAAGACAAAATCGGTATTACATCCATTAGAACTAGTTTTCTCTAATATTTCATCCCCTAATTCACCCCAGTTAAAACCACGGTTAATAAAACTATTGTCGCCCCTTAAAAGTAAAGGATGTTATATTAAGCGTCGATGGGAGCCAACAGGGAGAGAAGCGGAATGATTGGTTGCCGGCGGGTTACCAGTGTAGCGGTTTTTTTAAGACTTAATCTTACTTAAATAGTGGCATATATTTAATGAAAAAGTGTAGGTACTTTTAGTTACAAAAAAATAATATTTTAATGTTTAATTCGTTTTACTGCTGACAGACAGAATGTGTTAAAAGATGTTCGTATTGAAATAGTTTAGAGATCACAATTTGATAATAAATTGGATATTTTAGAAGTAAATTAAATTATTTACTAACTTATCACATTTTGTGGTGACCGTAATGAAAATTATGTTCGTATTGAAATAATTTGGTGACCAGAATTTAGTGTTTCGTATCTTTATTACGAGTATAGTTATACGATTGCAAATACATGGAAGACGGACCTATTGGTGCGAAATTGTCTCTTGTAGTTAAACAGTTACGTAAATACGTAGTGCGCATGCGCTTATTTTTATAGCGACACTCTCGCGAGACTCTCGTGCGAGAACGAGATGAGATCCAAAAAAATGTGCGAGATTACAGATCCGAAAACGAAACGAGATCGATATTTTATATTTCTCGTCTCGTCTCGCCTCGCGTGCGTCACTAGATAGTGTATAATATACCGGTATGCGAGCCGAGATACACGCCACGAGCCAGTGGTTCGCCTGTATCCACTCATTGTCGGTACATCAAAGGAAACTCGTTGAGACTTGAAAGTTCTGAGGATGGACAAGCTCGTCGTCCATTGTACGAATCCTCACAGGTTCAAATTTCCCGACAAACTGACACGTAGTGTGTACAAGTATGGTATGACTAGCGAATGAAAGTTGACGTTTAAATTATTTTATAGATGTGGTTTCTTTTGAAACCCTAGAGAAGAATAGAATTGTACGAAATATTCAGGTATGAAATTTTTGCATGAATCCATTTAAATACTGGACTAGGAAAGCCCAGCAATACATTACTATATCTGACTGAAAATAGATGGCCGACTAGGGTAACTGAATATCAAAACAGGGGCGCGTTTAAAATATTTTAAACATTTTTCGTTTATGTTGATTCTAACACAATATTTTGATCTTTTAACTTTGCAATTATATGAAATAGGATTATTTTTAATTTCCTCTAACAGTGATTCCGACTCGAGGGTTACTTACACCTGAGACGAACGAACTAGAATTTGCGGTATTAAATTTTTTAAATTCATCCCTGAATCCTGTTGCTAAGGCCATTTTAAATGCCTCCTGGTATTGATTACAATTCTAATCTTCTGTAACGGAATACATTAAGGTCAGTTTCCTTTCAAATCAAATATAGGGATATGTTTTCAAAAGAAACCACATCTATTATATAATCTAAACTTCAACTTTCATTCGCTTGTCATACTATACGAGCACGAGTAGTCTGTATCGGCCTTATAGTGCCTGGAACGCGTTGCGTACAACCCAAATTCCGCCGAACGGTGGCGAATACGTCGTATAGAGAGAGCTCGAGAGAGAGAGAGAGAGAGAGAGAGAGAGAGGGTATCTTGTTATACTCTGTCTCACCAAAACCCAAAGGATAGCCATAAACCTTTGAAATGCCTGTCACTTAAGGTGACAAAAAACCCTAATTTCCACCCCTCATAAATAAGATTGTGAAAACAGTCACTGCTGTGTACAGAGCTGAACGGTACACTGCACTAAACTGTTCCTTTGTATTTTTATAGTATACGGGTGCTTAAGCGGTTTATGTCCATCCTTTGGGTTTCCATGAAACAGAGTATATCTTCCCCCACTGCTGTGCTATAATCGGAGCACTTTGAGTGCGATCATGTAAAGCTAGACGAATAAGATGACGGTCCTCCCTCTCTGATGTTCTCCTCTCTGCACGTGTCTCTATCCAATGTCTTCAAATGTGTGAAATTGTATAGAATGTTTTTAGATATAGTGGAAGCAATAATACTGTTACTTTTTGCCTTCGCTTAGTTGTTGGGCGAAAAATCCAGGTATATTACACAGGGACGTATTGCGAATAATTTCAATGATACACTTAATATAGGTACATTATTATTTATTCAATTAATCCACTACAATATCATCATCATCGTTATCACTATCAGAATTACTATCACCTAAATTAATAATAAAATTGTTATAAATATTACTTATGTCTATGTACTTATTTCCTTTATACTTACGTTACGATTTACCCGAGCCACTATAACACGCATACCCATGATACGGCTTCTTTCAAAATGATTGACTACGTTTATCTCGACGTTTGAAACCACTTGAATTTAGTAAATTCCTTTTCAATCTTCGAAATAAACAATCGAGATTAATATTTCAAGCCACCAAGCAGAACCCACTGTACGTCATTGTGATCAAGAACAAACAATGGCCCAGCTGCTCACGTGCGCCAACTTAGAAGAGGAATGCACAAGTGAAGATCTGGCTAAGGCAACACCAGCTGCTATAAACTGTGCAATTTTTTGGATGAATACTATTTAGATAGGCCACTTCTCTGCCAGTTTTTGCGAACGATTTTTCTCTGGCATGAAGAAAAGAATCTTCGGAGAAGATGCATTCTCTCCGTCCAATTAATGCCTGTCGGTGCATAAGGCCTATTTCCGTAATTTCCAAATTTGACTATTTATATGGTTACAACAACAAGCTCAGCTAACTCACTCCGTGTGGTCCGGATGCGGTATTTCGCTACCGAAAATCGTCACTTCAGTATCTAAGGAGTGAGAAATATTTGTTGTAATGTTTTATATATTTATTGTGTATTTATTATTTATATTATGTATTTAGTTTGGACACGAATAATAATAATATTTCAAGCCGGTTGGAAGTGTTAAGTCAAGCTATACAATAATAAGCTTGGATTTATGAAGCGGCCTGACTTCTGTCGAAATAAACAGTAAAGCTTCAAATATTTTAAATACGCATGCGCACATCCGGAATATGTTGGAGTGTCACTAAATTAATATCATTTATTGGTTGTTTGCATTTTACCTCATTTTATAAGAGTCCCCACATAAAACTTAGTAAAATTGTCCAAAAGCGAAATATTTAGAGTGATGAAGAAACAAATATTTACTTCCCGTCATACCGTAAGTAAGGGAGGTAATGCTATCGGTTCAAAAATTCGATGGTGAGTTTTCAGTGAATAAGCACGAATTAGGGTCCCCCAACACGTTTTTACTATTTTTACGATGATGTCTGTGCGTGCGTGCGCGCGCGCGCCCGCGCGCGTGTGTGTATGTGTATGTGAGACGATTTTTTCGTCCACGATAACTCGTATAACAAACTTCCAAATATTTCTATTTTCCGTATTTAAGCTTTCTGCATTGGTATAAAGAGTTGATTAGATTTTGAGTAAAATTGAATAACCGGAAGTGACTCTTTACTTGAAGCCCATAACAGGATTTAATGAAAAACTATATAAAAATATAAACTAAAACATTTCAATTTTAGTGTTTAAGACTTTTATATCAATGGAAACAACATATTAGATTTTGGGTAAAATTAATAAACCAGAAATGATACTTTACTTGTAGCTCCAAAACTTGTCAAATTTATTATTTAGGACTTTTATATGAAGGGGAGCAACATATTAGATTTTGGATATAATTGATAAATCGGAAGTGATACTTTATTTGAAGCTCTGAACAGATTTCCGTGAAAAATAAATTGATACAATCCAAATTTGTTATGTAAGACTTTTATATTAATGAGAACGACATACTAGATGTTTTCTAAAATTGATAAACCGGAAGTACTACTTTACAGGAAGCTATAAACAGTTTTTCTTGAAAAAATATATTAAAACATGATTCAAAACTTCTCAAATTTAAAACTCGTGTATAATTTGAAACATTCGTTTTTGACTATACCTATATGATAAACCGGAAGTGGTACTTAATTTGGAGCTCTTAACAGATTTTCGAGGAAAAACAATAAAATATAATCCAAAATTTGGTATTACAGACTTTTCTATTTATTGGAACAAATTAGATTTTGTTTACAAACGATCAACCGGAAGTGATACTTTATTTAAAACTCATTGCTATTTCAAACATGGGATTGATGGGAGGTCATATGTTGGCCACATCAGATTTTTTTAAATGTTTTTGAAAGAGATGACAAATAACAACATGAAAATTTTTCAATTTTGTGGTAATATATGCAGTGTGAAATTAAATCATATACCTCTCCCTGTCTGTTTGTATAATCTAGTATTTAACTTTATTTTTTTAGTCGGTATGAATTTGAAGAAGAATGAAAATAAATCAATCGTATTGTCAATCCTTTGGGATAAACCAATAGGATATTTCAAGTCACAATATACTTGAAGTCGCTTGAATTGTGGAAATAAACGTGTAGTCATTTATTTGATCAAAATGCACGTCGTTGTCTTCTACGAGGCTTATTTGCTTGATAACAATCAAATTCGAATTGAATGTGAATAATTTTGCAAGAAATATTTAATACACAAGTTAATGCGATAAATAGGTTTGACAAAATAATGAGTATTAATAATAAGCAACTTGTATGCTGAATCTCATTTATTTATTCCTCATATTTTTTGGTGTTACATTTTCAACGACCGCTAGTGTATCAGTGGGTTTAAAGAAGTTAATAGGGAATGCACAACTTATAATACCATAATAAACTTTTAGCAGAAAATAAATCCAGTGTAGTGTAAAAAATTAGATTTGAGCATCATACTGCGTTGAGTCGAGAGCAACCCTTATCTTTTCTCGTACGGACCACAAATTTAACACTCGAACTCCTACGACACTAAAACAACTGCAGGAAATCGTGGAATTCTTGCTAAGCAATTTAAAAACGTCGTAAAGTTTGCTGTTTTATTTGCTAGAATTTTACAGTCGTACGATTCTGAAATTGGTAATGATTGAGAATGAAGCTATTACAAAATAATTGCCACCTCTGTTTTAAGGATAAACTATAATAATATTTTAGTATACATTTACAATTATACTTAACGGCTAAAAAATATATAATATGTATTTCACTATGTTCTAGAATACCTACCACCCTTGAAATTCCAATAGGGGATTCCACCATTTTTGTAAATATAATTTCATATTAACGTATAAGTACAACTAAGACTGTCGGTGAAAATCCAGTGAAAAAATTCCTATTAATAAGCGAGTTTAGATGTGACGTCACGAATATAAGTTTTTATATCAAACTATTTTCTCCGTGGACCTGAATGTTCTTGAAATATATGCTGTTTCTAAATTATATTTATAAAAAATAATAATAAAGAGAGAACGCTTGATTCACTATGAGATAGAAACAGTTGCGTCAAGTGAATTTAGCTACAAAAATGTAGCGCGGGAAAATTTTATTTGTACGTATTTTTAATTAAACGCGTAAGTTTAACCACAGGTGTATTTAACCTCCTCAACGTCAACAAAAATAATTCGTGGTAAAAACCAGGCATGCGCACGAACACCATCAAATAAAATAACTTTGTTGTGTGACCTCGTTAGGGTTCTGACGTCATTTGGCGACCGTTTTGAACATATGTATTTTTCAATTTAAAAATTCATTTATAAATACTATATAATTTATCATTATTTTTATTTTATATTAATATAATTTATATTAAAATTCAGGGTTGGCCTGATTTAAATCATTTGATTTAAATCACAATTTAAATCATGATTTAAATCAACTGATTTTGAAACAAATCATCGATTTAAATCAAATTTTATAAAATAATTCATTTGTAGAAAAATCAATTGTTTTTCAAATTATTTTAGATACCTTAAATGCAGAGTTAACACTTCAAAATGAATAAATGTAAGAAAACAAAGTGACCAAATTAAAATCACAAGGCTTAGAATAAACCATACGAAGTTAACACACAAGCACATAATACAGAAAACAGAACCAGAAAAGGCAATAATTGCGACACACAAGTAACAGTTGAACACATTTTACTAGAATGCAGGATAACTGTGAACCAATAATATCCGTTTTAAGCTTTTTACAAGAGTACAAAACAAGACATGTTTTGACCTGTTTTATTTAGGTAGATATGGTTTAAGTATAAAGTTTAAACAGGTGCGCGTGGACGCGTTATATACTATACGTACAAGCAAAAATTCAAATGCATTCTTTGGGGTTTTATTAAAGGTTTCTTTTTTGTTTATGAAATAAAATATTTATATTGCTTTTAAAACAATTAAAAAGTGCAATAACAACAACAGATCTTTAAAAATTAAAAAATCGAAAAATTAATGATTTTTGCCAACCCTGTTAAAATTTATATGCAATACTCATTTCTTCAAAAGCCGTTGTCTTGGAAAATCCTATTATGACTTTTTCGTTTGCAAATTAAAATAAAAACTTCAATGTAACTGTAACCTAACGCACAGAATTCAATTTTACGAAATTCGGGTAAATAATGTAATGTAATTAGATATGTTATCTCTGTTCGGATGGTTGCATTCATTTTATAGGAATTTCGCGCTAAAGTTGTTATTAGTTTTTTAGGCTGTATTTGTGAAAAATGTGACATTTTCGTTTGCAATTTTTTTTAAAATACTTTAATTTAACGGTAACCTAACGAACAAAACTCAATTTAACGAAACTCGGGTGATTACATTCATTTTATAAGGATTTAACCCTACCTTTTTGCTGAAAATCATTATAAATATTGATTTCCACGCTTTAATTTTTGTGGAATTTAGTGCTTTTACTGATTTTGCAACTATATATAACCATTAAAATAAATTTCTTGAGTGGTAGGTATTCTAGACTTTTGCCTAATATTTTTACATGAAAACGTTTTTACATACATTGTTGCAATGTAAAACCAAAGATAGAACAAATTTTATGAACTTTTCACAGCTGCTGGTTTGCATATTCGAACATTATTACATCAAATATTTTGTGCATGGCAAAATACACATTACGATACACTCAACAATATTAAATTTTTTATGCATTCATTTTTAAGTTACGCTTTATGCTTCCTTCGGTAGAAAAACGATAATGGGAACAAATAAACATCAAGGGATGTGTGATGCGAACTTGTTATTCCGAACAAATGAAACAGATGAACGTTGTAGGGAGCTGGGGAGCTAAATAAAACAAAATGACAATCGTTTCTTCTTTCAGGAAATAGAGACAGAAATACTTTGCAACAAGGAACTACATGAACTCTGCTAATTAAATATGTTTTATTAATTTTCTTTATATGAGCAAAACGTCCCTTATGTTTGAATGAAACTTTAGCTGACAGAAGTTAAAAGACAATTTAATCAGAGATGAAATACTTGGCTTTAATACACATATTTTCTCTGTTTCGGAAGTGTCAGTTTTAAAAAAAATGTCGATTTTTTTTTATAAAATTATTAGTAATATGCGGCTTTTCATTCATAAATTTGCTAATAAATTTTCGCGGTTGTAAACACGGACTAAATTTGTGACATCACGGCTTCATTCTCACACAAAGACATTTCTCTTACACATGCACACACATTTACGATCAACTTGATTTCCGTTTTAGCCGTTGCATACAGAAAACAGCAATCTAACCAATAATTGTGGCAGGTGACAGCAGAGTATACAGGGTGTAAATGAAATAAGTGCATTAAATTTAACCAGTAATGTAACTCGATGAGAGCAAAAATATTTCTTAATAACTTTTTTTTCTAAGTCTTTTAGATTTTGAGTTGAAATTCTTTAAAGATTTGCTGCATATTTCGTTACCCGCCCATGGAGAACTAATGGCTGCTGCCGTATTCAAGTGGGATACAAACAGCTCAAAAATTGTTGGTTATCGGTTACACTTACAGTCACAGTGATTAATAAACGAATCAAGGGAAATAACATTATTATTAATTAATACGTAATAATACAATTTTTAATAAATAAATTTAAATTTTGCATAACAAATAAATTTAATGTTGTGTATTAAAACAGGCTTTTAATCACCTGTGAATAGTGTGAATAGAGGAAGACAAGGAGGGACGTGGTAACGAGAGGAAGACCAAAGGATAGTTATTAGGTTATGAGATGATTATTTATCGTCAACAAATCATAATAGTTTAAATACGTTATTCAAAAAATGTAAGTACAAACTTTTGTCCATTTAAAAGAGGTACATGAGTACCAATAATTAGTCGTCCATTTATTGTTCCACAAACATTTTTTAATGAAAATTTTTACAGCATTTTCGTCTATCGAGATGTGTATTGAGCTTAATAAATACACCTTCCCAAGTAAATTCAGTCTCATTAATGAACATTATTAGCCATTCCCAAAATTGAAGTCTGTTATATGCTGAAAATATAGAACTTTTTGCACATGTTATGGATATAACTGTTGCTTTTTTTTTAAATTGTCATCTGTGACACTCCGTATTGTGATGTGATAAAGATGTACAAGATAAACAAATGTGCGAATATTAAGAACAGAATGATTTGGAAATTATGTCAACCGTGATGTCAAGTAAAATGTAGTACAGATACTAGTAAAAAAATAATTAAATAAACCATAGGTAAGTAATTAAAATGTCTGCGTACTCTCATTTTGACAGAATTTTATTTTATAAACAAGTTTATTACTAATGTCAAAATTTAATTGCAACAATTGACAGGACTGTCAATTGCTAAAACAAAATTTTTCATAGCTATTGCTACTGCATTCAATTATTACAAAAATATTTGGAACGACTCGTCAATTAACGGGGTGGTAAAAATGCTAAAAAAATATGCGATTTCGAGAAAAAGTTATTAAGAAATATTGTTGCTCTCGATGAGTTATATTACTGATTAAATTTAATGCACTTATTTCTTTAAAAGGACTGGTGCAGTTTGTATAAGGTATGAAATAAAACCTTTATTTACATAAATACCAAACCAGACAATCATAGTTCCGGTAGAGCTCGACTGTGTTGTATCCGTGAAGCTGGGTCGTCAACGGTAAAATATTTGATGTTAAAGGCAACTAAAAAAATCATTTCTCTAATTCTCAAGACTTTAAGGTGTAAAACATACACCTACTTATTTAATTTGATCTATTCTTTCAAGAAAAAAATAAATCAGAAAATGTAAATTGCTGGCAGAAGCAGCTTTATTCTTAAATTGTTTTTGATGACATTTTGTTAGTTGGCATTGGTATGACTGCGATTATCCATCCAAGTACTAACCGTGCTCATTCATGCTTGACTATACAGATCGAATACAAGTTAAAAAATCTAATCTAATATGTGAAAGATATAAGATTCCTTACATATCTCTTTTTCTATCATGTCAGTAGCAACAATGTGAAATTTCTCTACCCACATTCCGATTTTGAGTTGGACAACAGGGCATCTTGAACTAATTAAAGTTCAATGTGGTATTTGCGCCTAGCTTCAGGCTTCTATATAGGGGTCAACATCTCTGAAGCATACTTGGCATGTCTTAGCATTATTATGGTGTTACTCCATTATAAATAAGATTAAGTGAAAGGTGATTCAATTTCGGTTTCCTTATGAGTATATTAAAAATAAACGCGAAAATGAAAAAAAAACAAATCTTGATTTAGTGTTTTATTACTATACTAGCCGTCAAATAAGTATGAACTGGAAATTTCTACACTGTTGCCAATCCATATGGGCAATGTTGAAAATGCTAAGTTATGAAGAAGCAGCAACACCGCAGGGCAAGGGCCAGAGTGAAGAAAGGGGAAAATCATTACAATTAGGCACATATATGAAAGATAATATCGTTAAAATGGCTGCCGCGGCTCCTGTGACATGGCGTAATGCGCTTATCAACATTTTCGATTACATCGCGGCACTGTACAGACGATGTCTATGCCACATTAAACCGTCACGTTTCGAGTATGCATTTGCTTTTCGTAAATCTCTCTTGAATTTTCTAATCCTTAAATGTAGCAATAGGCTATTCCACCGTAACCAAAATATTAAAAGATTATTGAAAATATGAATGATAACAGTTTAAGGGTAAGAAACATTTCAGGGAAAAACATTCAGAGCCAATAAATTTTTACATATTCTCTAGTTTTTTTTTGTATTGTAATTCAAATGAAAAACAGTGATTTTCAAGACACATTCTTTAATGCGTACTTGCGACAAAATGGGATTTCCTATCCCCCCAGAAAAATTATCTAGTTATGCCCATGACTTCAAGATAAATAAATTTTAAAAGAATGTCGTGGAATTGCCTAGTTTGCTTGTTTACGAAACCAGAATCCACAGAAGTGAAAAGGCGTCTCATTGCAAAAAGTGATTTTTAAAAAGCCCATTCCTTGTTCACGCATTCATTAGACAAACTCACGAACCTGTTGATGGTCTCTAAGCTGTAATTTTTGTGTTTGGCCGAATTTCATATTGTGCGCTCAGATCGATTTTATTTATATATTTTTTCTCAGAGATTTTTTCCTTTATTTTTATAAACTTGTGCTAATTAAGGTATTTTTATTGCTTTTTTATATAATCTACCTGTAATTGGGATATTACATCCTGTAGGTCAGATTGATAATAAATAAATAAAAATAAATAAATAAATAATATGCTGTATTAATTATTTTAACGCATTGTTTCGTCATGTATTACTTTACGATTAATTTTGTGGATGATTCTAGTATACAAAAGTCACTTTAAGACTGACAAATATCGTAATATTTGAAAAATTTTAGCTGCTAACATGTGAAAATTAATCTCGAACCATCCTTTATAAGCCAGGATAATAAATTTTGATTACTTTGGAATTTGATATGATTGACATTGACAGCAAAAATGAGAATACTTAATATTTATCTCTATCAATTCATATTTCTGTTTAAATATAGTAATAGTAACAGAAAAAACTATGTTTTTAAAAGAACACTATTTATCTACTTATGTTTAAATTACAATTCGAAATAGGTTAATAATTCCTCCTAGACTAGAATATATCGTCTACAAATATCTGTGTATGAGTAGAGCAATCAGAGTCATGATATACTTCAAAATATAAGTCATACATAACCATATGTTTGTGAGTACGCATCATTTTTTATACTACACCGTTTGTCATCATCGATTTTTCCGTGAAATTCGACGTTGTTATTGAAGGGTAAAAGGTCTGAAACGCTTGAAGGAAGTAAAGAATAATAAAATTCCCTATTTCTTCCTTCAGCTTTGCTTCAGAATCCTGATTCGCTTGTCTCATAATTCATTTAGAGAGTAGCATTTCGTCTTTCGCCTTAGGTAAGATGCGTATGTCTTTGTCTCAGTGATAATAGAACGTCGATGTTCACAGAGCTCTTGATTTTGGACGAATATCAGAAGTTTAGGGTTATATTTTTCTGAAATGCACTTGCTTAGTTTATTTAATATGTAACTGGTCGATGATCAGAACAATTAGCCGCTAATTCCACTTTTAGTTCCATTTTTAACTCCTGTCCTAATTCACTTAGCGCAATTTCCAGTTTTAGTCCTATTTTTAGTTCCATAAACTGTCAAATTAACTCCGTTACTAATTCACGAACAAGATTAAATATAAAATTTAGTTCCAAAACTAATTATGTTGGTACAATTAATAATATTCTGAAGTGAGAAATATGAAAAAATGCAACAATAGTTATTTGTATCACTAGTCCAGAAACTGAATATTTGCGAGAACGAGTTTATTTTGACATTTTGCAAATACGAGATCTCGCAAAACAGTTTCTGGGCGTGTGATACACAAGATTTTTTGTGCCGACATCTCCATAAATTCTTCGTATATTTCTCAACACTTTATTCTAATTTACATAACCTAAAAAAATGCACATATATTTTTAACGGTTTTGCATTACAGGTTTAAATATAATTACTTACATTTGAGCTTAATATGTAATTATTTTTTATTTATTGAAAATATATCATACAAACATTAGTTATATATATTTTATATACTTTAGCATATTTTCAATGACAGATAGCGGAAACTCAATTGTATCAGGTGAAGTTAGTTGTAGTTACAAAACAAATGAAACAAATTAGTCCTAAAGTTGGAACTTATAATTAATCTATACGAGATGACAGCAATGACAGCATATTATTATTTTTATGACAAAATTTAGTTATTTAACTTACAATAATTAAAGATTTAGCCCTAAAATTTGTAAACATTTTGCTAATTCTTGTGTTGAAAATAATCTTAAATTGACATATCACCAGAACAGTAATGCCAACTCCTTTTGCCGGCCTAGGCCAGCAACAGCGCATTTCTGGACGATTTTGAGTTCTGTAATACTAGTCAAATTGGACGGAGGTACGAAAACTAATTTTTGTTAGAAATAGCTTTATTTCATGTTTACTAAACGGAGAAATGCGCTTGGGGCAAGATTAAGAAGAATTTTATTGGACAGTGGCTATTGTTCATAGCTGATTTTCACTTTAAAGTTCCACGATTTTTAAAAGAAATTTGATCGTATTTTCAATCAATTTTATACTAATTATATTGAAACTTGTTCATAGTAGGTAATATACATATTATTAGTCGTGGATAAAGATATAATTACTACGTTTACATGCAGTTTCGAGAATGGTTTCAGTTTTCAGTCAAAATTTCGCGAAACTGTTTATATTCAATTTTCAAAACAAGTTTACAGATTGATTTGAAAACCGTTTCGGCGCATGCGCATTTGACCGATGTAAGTAACAGATCTTCTTCACTCCAAATTCTTCGTTTTGCTATTATTACAATTATTTTTTCTACTTTGTAGCACTACGCACTAAAACTACACAGCTGTCAGTTTATTTGTGTTAGTAACACTAAGTAACACAAGGCGACAGAAACGTCATGCTATATACGCATGCGCAATCTGGAAACTGAATTTTAAATGTTTACATGAGTAGTTTTGAAATTAGTTTCCAAGTTAAACCTGTGAATTTTAGTTTTGGTTTGAGATAACTTCAAACCGTTTTGACACTGTATACATGACGTTTTCAAAACTAAAAACGTTTTAAAAACGGTTTGAAAACTGCATGTAAACTCAGTAATTGTTACATTTCATACATAACCTCTCTTTTAACTTTAAATTTATTTTAGTGTGATTGTGGCGACAAGAATTTGATAGACCGGGGGCTAGTGCTAAGTGAAAAATGTATCATGGTATTCCAAATACTAACCTTTGGTGCTCACTTAAAATACCCTGGAGAACGATTTTCTGTTCTAATGCCGGGTTGCAAAAATGTTAATCAACGCATTGTTCGATTAGCGGTTCATCAAAACGAACAAATTCGAATCAGTTTTCTTGTTCTTATGGCATTTAAATCATTGCTGTCAAAAAATCGCGTTGCATTTATTCGTTTTGAATTTTGATGAACCGCTAACCGAACAATGCGTTGATTAACATTTCTGCAACCCGGCATGTCATGACAGTACCAAGAGAGATTGAATTGAGGCAATAAATTTGACGATAAATTCACAAAAAATGAGCAAGTAAACTAATTCCAATATTTAGGAGTCCAAATTGAAAATAATGGATCACAAGAGGCTGATTGCTAACAAACACCAGAATTCAGAAAATAGCGAAAGTCTTGCATGCAATAAATAACAGCTTCATAGGAAAGAAGAAGATTAACATCAAAACGAAGATAAGAAGATAACAGTATACAATTCAATAAACAGACCCATTTTGACAAACGGCTGCGAATCTTAGGTATTATCTAGGTACATACCTAGGACAACGAAAACTAAATTCAAGCACTTGAAATGAAATATTTAAGATGAATACTGGCAGAAACACTACGAGATAGAATAAGAAATGAAATAATTAGAGAATAACTAAAATGTAAGTTTGTATTGAACTTCATCGAAGAAAGACCGCTGGCTTGGTGGAGCCACCGCTGAGACAAATATGGATAACGAACGTGATAGAAAAAAGAGACCGAGGAAGACTTAAAGACAACTAGAATGAGCTAATACTGAAGGTCTTGGAAAAGAACATGACGATTCAAGATGCGAAATTTGTACATGATTAAATATATCTGTACACCCACACTTTATGATAAAAGGGTTTCTGACAATATGTATATAAAATATCATTTTTCAATATTAATTGCCCTCATTTGATACAAATTTCTATATACTACATTAGAAGACTAAAACCACTTTAATCTATTAACTTACTGTATATCATCCATCAGTATCTAGAGATCTGTGGAAAACAAAAAGATGACAAGAACCTCGTGTTGTATCACCATCTCTTTTTAGCACTCGAGAGTACCTGGCTCTGTGTGGGTGTCATTATAATGGATCTATGACGTCACTAAAAGCTGCGATGTTCAAAATGTTACCTTAGGGTGATGATAATCGATATGGTTTGCATATTATTTTCATTAATGTTTTTTTAGAATATAAACTGACTAATTTTATAAACATGAATATGAATAAAATAAGTTGCAGCTACCGTTATTGTTTCTTGCATTCTTTAAAAGCTTTGAAACATAAAAATGACACTTTGATTACTTTGAATTTAAATGATAGTCTATTTTCTATCTATTAATAGTTATTTTTGTAAAAGTGCGGGCTATTAAAATGGGGTCCTCCATCGTAGACCGTAATAGCAAATTAGGCCATGGTTATTTATATTAAAACTAGGTCTTAATACTGTATTATAGGGACTATCAAAGTTTTTTAAAAGTTATTAGTTTTTAAACTAATCCAATTTTTAATACCATTACTTCATCTCTACATCTACGTCACACAACAATACTCACATATAGTACAAATTTATATGTTTATATATTATATTTTGCATATAAGAAAAGTAGAAAGTACCGAAAAATTTAACTGATTGTCTTATTATTTATTAAAGAGTTTTTGCACAGCGTTTTCCCGAAAGACGTATACGCTAACGTATTGGTTGCTAGGCAATATTAGTGTTGCCGCAAGACCAAGACCAGTCTTGGTCTTGTCTCGTCTCGTCTTGGTCTTGTCGAGACAAGACCACCATTTTGGTCTCGACTAAAAAGTCAAGACGAGACGAGACCAATATCGAGTCTTGTCGAGAAAGTCTTGAAGTCTCGACAAGACTCTCGACTTCAGTTCGTCGTTATTTTTTCAAAATATTTTATAAAAGTGCTTCAAAAACTAAGAGCAATACTATAAAAGCTGTTTGAAAATTCATAAAATAATAAACATATTAATTTTTAATCTTTTGTTTTTGAAACATGTATATATAAAAATTCAAACACTATTAGAAATTCGCAAATTAGGCTGGAAGCTTAACTTAAATTTCCAAAATTTGTAACATCTACACAAATAATGCAATAAAAGCATATTTACTGCAAAGATATTAATATAATAGATAAATTCAAAAACTAATAAACCGTTAAATTTCAATGTATACGTAGGATAAAAACTAACCAAATATTTAAAAATTTGTAAATTATTTATATCCTATGAAATGTACTAACAAAATTGAATTTTCGAGTTGACTAAAATTATTTTCAATTTCCAAACAGCACAAAAATCTGTTGTAATTCTTAGAATTATGTGATAATGGAAAAGGTCGACAAAGATTTTACGACGTTAAGCCCTTAGGGAAACCAGTTTTTTTTTTAAAAACATTTTGTATATTTTCAACAGATGTGCTCCTTATTTCACCTAAATAATTCATTTGAAATTGAAAATAATTATTATTTTATTATACAAAACGCAAGGATTCTTAAAAATGTAACCCATAATATAGCCAATTGCGCATACGTTTCGTTTTATATTTTCAATTTTCACCAATGCTTTATTTAAAAGTTTAACCTTGAGTTGACTGTTCTGATGGGTAAGACCATAGTGTCCATAAAACTAAAGCGGAAGGGATGGAGGACAAAGCAATGGATATTTCCAAGAGTTTCATTTATGCCTACTTAAACTTTCTTCTCTAATCTTTACATTTTGAATCTCTCAGATCTATAATATGAATGAATATTCCTCACTTTATTTTATTACAATTCGTAACATAATTTTCTTAATTTTCATGTGGTAATATAAATATAATAAATAAATATAATAAATAAATAAATAAATATAACTTCACATCGAAACACGCATAAAATATCATGAAAATAATGAATAATGTATTTCCAAATAATGTAATATCAACTTCATTGTTGTTCTATATTTAATTATCTCTAGATTTTACTGTTTACCTAGTGCTATTGAAAAAAACACATAGCTGTTAATTATAATTCGGTATCTAGTTATGTACCTAATTGAAATAAAATTATATTCTATGTAAGAATAAATTAAGAAAACAAACACTCGGTATACATGTTCCATTTTCATATTAATTTTTTAAATGATCGACGATCGACGACAGTCTTAGAATACTTTTAAAATTAATATCTCAAACATTTTTTGGAATTTTTTAATCGCGATTGAACGGTTTTTTTCAGATATTCATGAACTATTGTATACAATTATAATAAACCATTTATAATATACGCAAAGTCGAGAGTCTTGTCGAGACTCGAGACAAGACGAGACAGACTTCAAGTCTCGTCTGGACAAGACCAAGACAAGGCCAATGTAGTCGAGACTAAGTCAAGACCAAGACAAGACCGACCTCAAGTCTTGTCTCGTCTCGTCTTGTGGCAACACTAGGCAATATCACATTTGGTACTTGTAGTACGTGAAATTTGAAGACGTAGTACGTCCGTCAGGAGCAGTGTTGTGACTGATGTAGATCATTTGATCTAAATCACTGATCTAGTTCATTTAGTATAGTTTTTCATCTGATTTAGATCCTTTTGTGTATTCAGATCTTGATCTGGATCTAGATCTAAGAACTATATAATCTATGATCTTAAAAAAAAGATCAAATATACGGGAATATAAGGGATACTTGCATAAAATTGGAGAAGATGAAAATATTTTTTTATGTTTCTACAGCTTAAGCCATGTCAAATGAGAAAACAAATACAAAAATTTTAAACAGAAAATCGAAGAACAAATTAAATACAAGAGGGTTGTAATTTATTTAACTCGCTTAAAAAATCAATGGCATACTCGTATGATTGTCTGCCTATTTGATATGGCCTGTCTTCATTTATTAAATTTCAACAATTCTAATGTTTAAAATTATTAATTTTGTTTCTGTTTCTACTTTATTCGTTAATTCAGCGTTAAAAAAAACTAAGTACCTATGTATCTATTTTTCTTCCCATGTGGAAGGCATACGGCTAAGTAATTTACTGTTTTTATTCCTATTTAATTAATAAGAAATAAAAAGGGTTTGAAAATCGTTACTGGTCTTTTTTATGATCTAAGAAAAACAGATCCCAAATTCCTGATCTGACCCGAAAAAAAAGATCCGATCGCAGAAATTGACCTATAATCTGATCTAGAACATATTAATTGTAAAGATACGGATCTTCGTCTAGATCCTTTATAAATTGATTTGTCACAACACTGATCAGGGGTAAAAGATGGGCCAGTTGACGTACATCTACTACGAGTATAAGGCACAGAATTTATTTTATAACGTCAGAACTTTTTTGTTTTGCAGTCAGAAATGTAATTTTTTTTCAGAGCTGTCTGTGAGCATGTATAGAACACCTTTTAAAGCTATTTAGCAAACTTTAAATAGTTCTTCCATTAGAGTTTGATTTCTTTACCAAAATACAACGAAAATGACAGATATTTAAACAACTGTCATTTGAACGTCAAAATCAACGTACGTGTGATTAAAACGTAATGCAAAATCTATACTTTTGAAAACCCGATACTTTGTACATCCGGTAGTAAAGACGTAACGTTAGCGTTGACGGAAACTTCTCGTACGTCATGCAAAAACTCCCTATTATAAGGTATGACTTTTCAATATAACTCTTGTTTTCCGAAAGTACCTTGATTATAAAAATTAAAAAAATTCGTGTTATTTATAGAACTTAAACCTCTTGTATTTTGGTAACTAGAAGGAATAGGACCTATGTTCATATAACATTTTTGGCTCAAAATGACCTCAGGAATAAGCTGTTAAAGTTTGTTACACTAGTCCTGAAACATCCTGTATTTTGTAGTTTTTTTAAAGTATTTTATTAAATTGCTTATTATCCACGCCTATTTTCAATTATTCCTGAGAAGAGTTATTTTAACATATATAGCCTACCTTTGTACTTGTAAACAAAGGCTTAATCTCCTGAAACCGGTACAGTAAATAAAATACGAAAATCGTTTACTTTACATATTGTGGTGCACTCTCCACGCCAGCAATGCATGCCCGTGAGGTGACAAATATGTCATCATCATTACCGATATCTGCATACAAAGCGGATTGACACATCCAGCAATGGGTAATTTGCCGTGATGATATTAGCTATTAACATACCTAGGAATGTTATGTACCTATATCATAACTGCCGCAGATGTCGGTTTGAAAAGAGCTCGTAGAGCGAGGATTTTAAGACATCTAAGGCTTGTTATGATTCATAACATCCGTGGTTTGTTCAATAGTTTATCGGTTTCAGAAAATGAAGACAATATTAATAAATATTATTTTTTGAAATTCTCTCGTTAATGCTACTTGCAGAATGCTATAGTTAACAGCACAATTTTTTTGGCATATGTCAATTTGACAAATATTCAAATTTTGTTCTTTATTCCTCATGTTTATTATTTTAGAATAAAGTAAACCGTATATTTAGAATGATACACTAACGTTTTCTGTATGTATTAATGAAGAGCATTATTTTAATTTTATTTTATATTCATTTTGTAGACTGTTGTTGACAAGTCAGTATGGTAATAATATTACCGTACAGATACAGTTATTACTTAGTTACAAGCCTACTTTTGTACATGTAAACAATGGATTAATATCCTGAAACCGGTAAATTTATTTATTTACATATTGTCTGCAGTGTGCACAGTATCATAGAATTATTACGGCTTAACGTATAACAATAAAGACTTTCTAAAACTACATATCGCTTTCAATTTAGATATGAAGTTACATAAAGAAATAAAAAAATATATATATTTTATTGGAAGTTACGTACTTCAATGACGTTGGGCTCGTATACGTTACTATTTGGAATTCCTGGGATATTCTATGCTAAGTGACGCTGTCTTGATTCTGACTGACAGTTCTGGTGGGGTACGTCTGATCCATTTCAACTCTCAATCCTGCTTACAGATTCTGTATCCAGGATTCTGGAATCCTGAATAGCTAGGCTAGGCTTTTCCAGACCCTGGATGAATTGTTTCAATTGTTTGGAAGGGTTAGAGTAAAGCAAAGCTTCCAGGGTTTTGTATTGATCTATGAATGGATAGAATAATAATGGATCTCACTATTTTCTATGTGGAGAAAATGACAGGAATTTTTCTTTACTTGCATTTCATTGGGTCTTTTGATCCAATCAGATAAAGCCGTAGTTTTTGGTATGTTTCAAGTTACAGTGGATTGACTACACTGTGCATTTTAACTTCCTTTTCCGGACTTCTTAACTTTCCTAATTTAAACGTTATTGGGGAGAGTATAGTAGGACTAGCGACTGAAAGTTGACGTTTAGATTATTTAATAGATGTGGTTTCTTTTGAAAACATTTCCCTATATTTGATTTGAAAGGAAACTAACCCTTATGTATTCCGTTACAGAAGATTAAAATTGTACTCCGTACCAGGAGGCATTTAAAATGACCTTAGCAACAGGATTCAGGGATGTATTTAAAAAAATTTAATACCGCAAATTCTAGTTCGTTCGTCTGAGGTGTAAACAACCCTCGAGTAGAAATTACTGTTAGAGGAAATTAAAAATAATCCTATTTCATGGAATTGCTAAACTATATAGTTTAAACATCATTATTGTGGAGAGTATAGTAGGACTAGCGAATGAAAGTTGACGTTTAGATTATTTAATAGATGTGGTTTCTTTTGAAAACATTTCCCTATATTTGATTTGAAAGGAAACTGATCCGTATGTATTCCGTTACAGAAGATTAGAATTGTATTCCGTACCAGGAGGCATTTAAAATGACCTTAGCAACAGGATTCAGGGATGTATTTAAAAAATTAATACTGCAAATTCTAGTTCGTTCGTCTCAGGTGTAAGCAACCCTCGAGTCGGAATTACTGTTAGAGGAAATTAAAAATAATCCTATTTCATAGAAAATATTTTGTTACAATCAACATTAACGAAAAATGTTTTATATTTTAAACGCACCCCTGTTTGGATATTCAATTACCCTAGTCGGCCATCTATTTTCAGCCAGACATAGTAATGTATTTCTGTGCTTTCCTAGTCCAGTATTTAAATGAGTTCATGCAAAAATTTCATACCTGAATATTTCGTACAATTCTATTCTTCTGTAGGGTTTGAAAAGAAACCACATCTATAAAATAATTTACACGTCATCTTTCATTCGCTAGTCACACCATACTAGAGAATACTATAAGGATTGTAAAGATATACAACCAGTAACGACAAGATTTTTTGTATGCTAAGCTGCTTCTTGTCTTGTCTTGCAAAACAAGACAAGAAATTTAAATAAGTTGTTTTGCGTTACTCTTGCAAAAATCTTGTTTTGATTTTCTGTAGTTTTCGCGTAGGGTTACAGTTAGACACGATAAGAAAAAAATAATACAAATCATTATTTTACTCAAAATATGGATTTTTCATTGCAACAATGAAAAATTCATGTAACATATTAACGACCAAAATTAATAAAAGTACACGCTTCCTTACGGAGCGTAATTAGCCCCCAATTTTAAATAAAACTGACGAGCTTATAGATTCGGACCGGAGCCATTAGCCAATCGTAAACCTCAACGTCACTCTCTTTCCCCTGCTGCGCACCTAGCGATTGATGAAGCAGTTGATTTGATGTTATCGTATGTGCATTCTACCTAATCATTTAATATAAAATTAAATATACATTGAAAAATAGTTTGTATTGTTCTAAAATTCATTATAAAAAAATCTGGTGTGGCCAACACAATACCTTCCGCCATTTACAGCCCGAGTCACAAAAAGATTCAGTTAATCCTTATTTTTGGATTAGCTAATTTGACGCTAATTTTGACAGTTTATTTCTTAAAATGTAGTCAAATCTAATCCAAGTAACTATCTTTTTTTAAACCCCTCAACAGGATTAAATCCCAATTACAGAGTGGGTTCACATTCACACACATGAGCCACCGGAGCTAAAATAAATTGAAGATTAAATTTTAAATACCGGGATAAAATAGAATTCACTAACCCAAAAATGAGGATTAGTTCAAACATTTTTGTGAATCGTTAATTTTTATTAATCTAAATACATACTTACATATTTTTTTAACTGTATTGAATTCCTTTTCTATTGTTCTATTTACTTTTTCTTTTTAAAACGCTACTAATATTATTTTGAAATGATTAGTTCTTTGATAGTGACATTTATCTGTCAGTTACATACATTTGAATAACTGCGTTTTGTTTGTTTAAAGCGTAGGCTCTGGGATTTAAATTATAGATAAATTTATAAATTTTATCCATAAAATATATAGAAGAAGTATTAATGCAAATCTATAGAAAATTTAATAATCTTTAATTTTTATAATAACTTTAATCTCGAAAAAATAACATATAAAGGTATTTTTCGAAGAAAAACTATTTTGAGCTTCTAGTAAAGTGCCATTTCGGGTTATTCGCTTTTCACCAAAATCCAATGGGCTTTTTCCATGACAGAAAAAGTTCGAAATACTGGGTTTCAAAATTTTCTGAATTTTCTGAATGAACTATAATAAAATGTTGATGTATTTGAATTATAATATAACATTGTAAGAGTACAAAAATATATTATAAAATCGTGATATTGTTACATTTCTCTTGTCTTGCATTTTCTGCAAGAACACGAACAAGAAAAATGCAAGACTCTCGTGAAACACTTGCAGCGAAATGTTATTCTAAATATACGAGTAGATATTGAGCTTTTATCATGTGAAATTTAATCTTGGGAACTTTGAAAATATTTAATAGAATTTTAAAGTATCTACCAGGTATTGAAAATTCAGAATAAATTTGCTTAGCTCTCTGTACATATTGCGAGTTCAAGAATACATTCGGAAGGGGAGAGTTTCAAATTAATTTTGTTGTATATTTTATGAATAAACTAATATTTACATTAAAATCATGAAAAGGCTTCTGAATCTTTGCTATTATTAAATATAAAAGAGTATTACTCATTTTAATTTAGTAAAGATGTTCGCATTTTAATTCGTGTAACTTTTTTACTTTTGATTTTAATACTTTAAAAGAAAACCTTTTTTGTTACTTAAAGTTTTAATGTAGAACGAAATTAATTAAAATTCGTTTCTGAAGCATAAAATGTTTAATAAATAATTATTTTCGTTAGAGACGTTATCGGCACGTCGTTTTGCCAGCAAAGTTACAATTTGTTTCTCCTTGCCTCACGCATGGGCTTGTATATGACTAACCCTTTAAGTGCCATGTGCTGCCAACGTGGTGTCACACTTATTTGACCGTTCTGGCCGCGTGAGACCTATGTAGACTCACAATGTCAAATTACATGTACGGCTGCGTGGTGCCGCAGTGGTCTTGAATTGAACTTATGTTAGAAGGTAGAGTGCGGCATTATGTGTCAGACACCGTGTTTGTAAATTCAAGGTTATACAGATAGTAATTTTGGAAGTATATTTTCATATTTTGTGAAAAATTTATTTAATATTTAAAATACATTCAGTCAAATATTACTATTGGAGTTGTAAACATGGTTCAGACATGAAATGGTGAGATGTCACGTTGGCCTCACGCGGCCGTATTGAACAATTATAAAAGCTGGAAGCCGGGCGAGACCAATGTGTCACAACAAATTAATTTTGCTCTAATTTACGTTAAATTAATGAATTTCATAATCTGATACCTTATAATTAATTTCTATAGTATTAGCAACCATTTACAGCGAAAAAATGGTGGTGGTCCCTGGAACTCATTTTTTTTAATGGTGGCACTTAAAGCTATGGCCTCTAGGCGATGTACCAACTTTGATCTTGAAATCGCATAATAGTAGTTGTCATGCAGTTTAACCAAACACAACAACAATAACCTCACCAAACGCACAAAAATCACTCTTGGAAAACTCGGGGCGAGTTTTGTTCGTTAGGCGAGGTTATTGTTTTAGTCAATTTAACCAAACACAACAACAACACAAAAATCTCTAAATTATACTCATAAAATAATAAATTTCCACAAATAACACGGTATCAATCAAGTGTCAAAGTAATGTAAAATGTATACACTATTACACTATACGCGCACACGCACGTCGATAGCTCGTATATGTTTGGTGATCAAAATTGGTCCATCGACTAGACGCTAATTTGAATATGCAGCATATAACATAATGTGGTCACAAATTTAATGTGACCCAAGCAACGCGCACAATCGCGCCATTCGTTGTCTTGCTCTCACAACACAGTGGTATTCTGGCACGTAGCCAAGGGAGGGGCTCGAGGGGTTGAAGACCCTCCCGAAATTCTAATGAATTTAGTTTAAATTGGTTTATAAAATACTAAATTATAAATTTTGTTTGTTGTAAACTTTCGTAATAATCCGTGTTTCATTTTTTAAGAGCCTCTCCTCCAAAAAAGTTCTTGATACAGGCCTGATAAAGGAAAATTATAATAAAACTCCTCCCCTCCATTTCCTAAAATTTCGAAGCTCCTCCCGAAAAAAAATCTTGGCTACGGGCCTGGTGGTATTGTGTGCAAGCAACTCTCAACTCTCTAATATGTTGAACTGGGAGTACCAAGCAGAACCCACTTTAGCCAACTTAGAAGAGGAATGCACGAGAGAAGATCTGGCGAAGGCAACACCAGCTGCTATAAACTGTGCAATTTTTTTGGATGAATACTATTTAGGTAGGCCATTTCATTGCCAGTTTTTGCGGACGGTTTTTCCTCTGGTATGAAGGAGAGAATCTTCGGAGGAGATGCATCCTCTCCGTCCTAGTTAATGCCGGGCGATGCATAAGGCCTATTTCCAAATTTGACTATTTATATGGTTATAACAACAAGTTCAGCTAACTCACTCCATGTGGTCCGGATGCGGTATTTCGCTACCGAAAATTGGTCACTTCAGTATCTAGTGAGAAATATTTGCTGTAATGTTTTATATATTTATTGTGTATTAATTATTTATATTATGTATATGGTTTGGACACGAAGAATAATAATAATAATAATAATAATAATAACTCTAACGACACGATGAACTGACAATTCAAAATATTTTATTTTTATTTTTTCGCTTTTTCTTTTTTGCTTTAATAATAAATAAATAAATATTATTTTGTCGTTTTGAAATCACTCACACTCATTGCTAAAATACAAAGACACATATATATCTTGTATCCCGTTTTAAAATCTGGTATCCTATTAGTTATCCTTGCACGTACAAATACTTGAACAGAAATACTCGTCCTTTGTGGTGTCAGCAGAACGTGAAGAACCATCCAGTGGGTGAGAAGGTCGCCGCAGGCACAATGGCGCTAGTGTCACATATAAGAAAACGCCAAATTGATTTTTGCGTAAAATATTAACATACATATTCGCAAACTTTATACATTCTCTAATGAATGGCCTCGTGAATGTCATTATATTTTCTTCGTCTATGAATAAAAGTTTGGAATCAATTAAAAAGTCAACTGAAAGAATGTACGACCTGTGACCTTTTGCTGAAAAGCGCAAGTGAGGAACTGAAAACACGTTAAGTACCAAAGTTTTCACAGGCTCTTTCAGATATTCTTATTTTAGAACTGAAAACATACAATCAACATTAAGTGTATAGGAAATACGAGCATTCTGAAAGCTGAAAACTGTAATGCTTTAGTAAACAGAAAATAATTTATTACAGTAAAGGAAATTTCAAGAACTGCCAATGGGCCCATAAACCATAATCGAAATATAACAAATTTATATAAAAATCGTAAAATACTACCTGATTAATGCCATAATATACAGTGTGTCTCATTTAGAGCTGCCACCATTGGAATCTCGAGAAATATAAGAGATACAAAATCGGTTAAATGGAACTTTTTGTGCACCTGTAGGAAACCATCTCAGATGTGCTTTTGTTTTTCCAAAAGTTCTCATAGGGCACTAGATAATGACGAAAAACTGAATTTGGTTGATTTTTTCATTTCAAAATTACTTCTAAACTATCAGTATTCGAGAAAACTGTTTCAAATAAAAAGTTAGTTATTTTCATTGTCTATCCTGTGGCGTACGAAAATATATTTTTTATCGGTAAATTTCCGAGATATAACGAAAAGTTATATTTTTTTAATGAAACCCTTATTTGATTTTTACTACTATATATATATATATATATATATATATATATATATATTTTACCGGTTTCAGGATATTAAACCCTTGTTTACATATACAAAAGTAGGCTGGTAACTAAGTAATAACTGTATCCACACTGTAACTGTATGGTAATATTATTACCATACTGACTTGTCAACAATAGTCTACAAAATGAAAATAAAATCAAATGAAATTATAATGCTCTTCATTAATACATACAGATAACGTTAGTGTATCGTTCATAACACAGTTTACTTTATTCTAAAATAATGAACACGAGGAATAAATCACATAATTTGAATATGTGTCATATACGCTTGTACCGTTCCTTTTTGAGCGACTTCAGCGCCGGCTACTGGAAGCGATAAGCATCTTTGAGCTGATCATTGTCAAAATCTGGAAAATATCAGTTACAATTACTTGTGGTTTTCAAGCTGTAAACTTGAATGTTTTTCGAAATAAAAGTAAAGGTAAACAATTAATGGAAAGCTATGAAGTTTCTAAAGTCAAGCAAATTATTGAAAATAATTCGCGAAAATTAAGGTGCTGTTTTAAGAGAAACTTGGCAATAAAGCACATTAAAATATTTTTATAATGTCGAAATTAAGGTAAAATAATGTAGATATTACTAGTTTAAATAATAATTAATTTTAAAATATGTTAGGTGAAGAAAAATACAAGAATCATGTATGGCTGATAAGAAGGAAACTTCAGTGCAATTTTGTCAAATTTGAGATAAGATCAGGACCTAATTTAGGTCAAAGACACTGTACTGGATTTGCCTAGGGCCTGTAATTCCCAAAAGACAAACTTTTTAATTTTAAATCGACGAAATAACTGTTACAAAATATATGTTTCCCAATAAAGAAAATTTGATTTCAATAATGAACATGACTACCTAATAATACAAAAAATTGATTATAACAGTCTTATGTTTTTATAAAACTATAGTTTAATCGGGGCAAGTGCACATATCTAATGTGTATCATATGGCTGGAGATAATAGTGAATATGTGTCTCTTTGATTCAGAAAACGACTAATCACACAGAAAAATTATTAAAATAATTGTATCATTACTGTATGTTTTTTTAAATTTAATTGTGGCGTATGAAATGTAAATCAAGGATGTATACCTATGTAGATAATGTACTGAATGTATGTACTTAATTCTGATTAGAGCCCCTTTATGAATTTTGATTTGATTACAATAAAGGAATACTTATATAATTACAACAAAGGAACTTTGATTACAATAATGAAAATGGTTAATCACGAATGTTTCTTTAATTCTAATGCAATTTAATTTATGATACATTTACAGCTACATTGTCTTATAAAATTATAGGTCCTAGTTCTTTGATGATGGCCTGAAAAATATTTTTTGCCTAGGGCCCATAAAAGTCTAAATTAAACTCTGGATAAGACTAAATTATTATAATTTCACGTTTATTTACAAAATATTTCTTTATTTATTAAAATATTTAAGTGATAGAAGTAATGTTTCTTGTATTAAAATTACTTATTAATATATTATTCAACTAATCAAAGTTCAGAATTCTGGGTTTTTACTTTCAAAATTTGAGAAATTTCGAGCGTAGCATATTCACCTTCCTTTTATTTTAATTATTTCTACTGAACCAAGTAATCATTATCGATGATAAAATCTTTTAGTTAAAATAACACGTAAATCCTATTGAATACACACATTTCTGTCAGCTCAAATATTGCATTTTCGGCCGATTGGCTTCGCCTCGAGCGTTACGGTACAAGCGTATTGACTTAAATGTCAAAATAATTGTTCTGTATATCATGGTATTCTGAAAGTAGCATTAATGAAAGAATTTCAAACAATAATCTTTATTAATAATGTCTTCATTTTCTGAAACCGAAAACTCTACGAGCTCGGATTTCAAACCGACATCTGTGGCAGTTATGATAGTCATCACAATCCTAGGTATGTTAATAGTTATTATGTACTTAATTTATATTACCAAACAATTCCATAATATATGATTCGTAAATTAGAGGCGTAAACTTTTTATTTTGGCTGTGGGTGCACTATTTTTATTTTAAATATGGGTACCTATATGTTTTTAAAATTGCAAATAATATAATAAAAATAACATACTTATTTTATTATACATATATTAAATTAAGTATACATTTAACATAAATAAAATTAATATCTATTACAAAAAAATAAAATAATAATACTCCTAATATTAATATGCAGGTATCTCTAAAACACGTAGACATGGCTTAAACACAGATTCCTGGGTCCAAAATAACACGATTTAACCTAATTTACCAATATCCGAATAACCGAAAGTGTACCGTTTAGTAAAAAAAAATGCTTATAATGACAGAACGCTTTGTTCGGTTTGAATGAAACTTAGTTGTCACGATAATGATACATTCAACGGTAAACTTTTCGGTCTCTGCATAAGTTGTGATATCGGTAACGAATTAGGCAGAAAAAAATTAAATATGAGTGACAGTGCACAGTGCAATTTTAAAAATAAATTTCGTCTAGCAATCTATCTAAATGTCAAGCAACTAATCTTTTATGACAATAACATTTGTTTATAGGTTGCCAGTTATTTTCTTCGCAATATCCTATAATTATTAACATATCCGTTTGTTCGGCTTAATAAGTAGTAGTATTTTACTGCCATTATCATGACACGATTAAATATTGTCAGCTTACTCTTAAACAACTTAAAAAGATTGACAACTCATTTTTACAATGTATGAAATATAATTAAAATGTTAGAGTGAAATTATTGTGGGTGCTGCGCACCCACACTTTTATTTTCTGTGGGTGCATGTGCGTCCGTGCACCCACGTAGTTTACGCCCCTGCGTAAATATTATCACAATTTACAAATCTGAAAACATTAAACTTTTTCTACCGAACCCAGTATAACTTTAGCTCTTCCCTGTGTTGGATTCAAACCATTAACATTTTCCAGACACAATCCATCATATTTGAATCTTGAGACATCGTTTTAACCGCCCAACTACATTGCTTCATATAATCTATATTTAGCAATGAAATATATGGTATGCCATAAAATTAGTAATGTTGACAGATATAATGTTCTCATTATATCTTTTACTTTGTTATAAATGTGTCTGAAAAATATATTAATTGGAACTGAAAGAATAAATAGTATGTAGTTTTAAAACAGAGAAATTTATAAAACGTGGTGACAGGGTGATTATTTTAATATATGTATATGATGATGTATGCGAGGTTTTAAAAAAATAACTTTCGTTTCAAAAAGTAATAATTTATTCATAAATAGCAATATTGCTATCCTGAGAACGTTTTACCATTCAAAAAACCTTGGTTTCGTTATTGCTTCTTCGCCAAATCCTGTTCCTTGCACTACTTTGCTGCACTTTATACTATTTTTAACACAAAATTTAAAACAGATTTTTTATTGTCATTTTTAAATTAAAAAATCTGGTGTGGCCAACACAATACCTCCCGCCATTTACAGCCCGACTCACCAAAAAGATTAAGTTTTTTGGATTAGCGAATTTTACTCTAATTTTGACAGTTTATTTCTTAAAATATAGTCTAATCTAATCCAAGTAACTACCTTTTTTAAACCCCTCAACAGGATTAAATCCCAATTACAGAGTGAGTGGGTTCACATTCACACATCCATGCCTTAGTTGGATTCGAACCCAGAGTCCCGAGGGCACTCATGACATGAGGCGTTGCTCTAACCATTGAGCCACCGGAACTATAATAAAATGAAGATTAAATTGTAAATACCGGGTTAGAATAGAATTCACTAATCCAAAAATGAGGATTAGCTAAAATATTTTTGCGAATCGTTAATTTTTATTAATCTAAATATATACCTACATATTTATTTATGCTGGAAACTGTATTGAATTCCTTTTCGTTACTAAATATTAATTTTAAATGATTATTTCTTTGATAGTGACCAAGGAGGATCAGGAGTGTGCACTCAATGTTAAAACAATAGAACCGCCAAGGCGGCATGTTGGTTAGTTGGGGACCTGGCCGCAAGATGCCTCTCATGACAGTTTTCCAAATTTTTTTTATTAAAATTTAATTTCTTTTACAAATAAACTTAAAAGAAACGAAATATTGATATATTATGTTATTATATTTCATCAAAAACCTGTAGTACAAAAAAATAGATATATAATAACCTATAATACATAATCAACAGCATAATTAATTAATTTCACGGTATTCTAAAATAGTTATGAAGTTAATAAGGGCATTTATTTAAAATGGTATAATTAAATTTATTTATATTAAATGAACAACTAATTTAATGGCAAATTTTTATGGTCCGCTTAAGCAGCAAGATTTAAGGTACAGTTTGTCAACAGAATTAAATCTAAATATACCATGATGATCTTTATGCCTCCTCTGATTTGTATTCTTGTATTTCTAGGAAGAGCCACGAAATGTGTGGTTTACTTTCTTCAATCATGATAAACCCATTAACTGCATTTTCTGTTTGATAATAAAAGTTCAGATAATTTTGTTTCTCTAAATAATAAACTGAATAATATTACCTTTTTAAGTTATTGTTGTTGAACACCTAATTGATTTGGAGTGGCTTCTAATCAAAATATATAATTAATATACAACTAAACGACATAACCTCTTCGCCATCTACAACAAAAATTTAGTAATTGTTAATTAATATCATTATCTCATGAAGTGAACTCATTGTTTACCTTGAAGAAAATTCACAGAATGCAAGAAACCGTTCTTAATCAGAAAGTACTTTAATAAGACGAGAGAAAAATCACAGTGAAAACTTTAGAAAAATTTCTAATTGCTGTTTGTTTGCGATGTCAATATGTTGCCAAAGAGACGAATAACTGCTTGTTCATTGGTTAATTTAAATGCGAATAGTTGGGGACCTGGCGGTTAGATGGCGCCACAAATGACAAAGGTTGCCAATATAAGTGAACTCTCCTGTTCCTCCTTGATAGTGACATTTATCTCTCAGTTACATACATTTGAATAACTGTGCAACCAAGGAGTTTTGTTTTTGTAAAGCGTAGGCTCCGGGATTTTAATTATAGATAATTTTATAAATTTATCCATAAAATAAGTAGAAAAAGTATTAATGCAAATCTGTAGAAAATTTAATAATCTTTAATTTTTATAATAACATTAATCTCGAAAAAATAACAGTTAAAGGTATATTTCGAAGAAAAACTATTTTGAGCTTCTAGTAAAGTGCCATTTTCGGTTATCCGATTTTCACCAACATCTAATGGGCTCTTTCCAATAAAGAAAAAGTTCGAAATACAAGATTTCAAAATTTTCTGAATGATAGTATTTGAGTTAGAGTGGAGGATACACACATACACACACACACATACACACAGACATCATCGTAAAAATGTTAAAATTGGATTCTAGGGACATTAAAACGTGGTCATTTGCCAAAATCTCGATATGCGATTTTTAGCACGATCCCTATACCTCCCTTACCAAGGGTAACGGGAGGTAAACATCGCCAAGAGTCTAATTGCTTCGTTAATATCTAACTATCGAACACGAACTATGCATCTATATAAATGAAACTTTATATAGGCTTTACAAGCCGTCGTACCAACATGATAAAAAACTAATAGCGCACGAAATATAAACTTTTTGATGTTATGAGCTAGAATTCGTAGCAATGAGACGTTCCCTTTCTCATGGTCATTTGTACAGTGATGGTTGTTATTCTCTTAGGTGTCATTCAACCTCTAACGAACAGGGGTAGCTTTCAAGTACGCATATCATCACAGAACCCTCGATCAACCCTTAGGTGTGATTCATATTTTGCTGTTTTACGCCAGAAATGTTTTAGCATGATTGAAAAGATGAATAAGTGGGGTTGATTTCAAGGGAGGAAACTAAGGGATGAAATGAGTAGAAAATGTTTTTTTTTTGCATTTTCTTGTGTGGAAATTTTATTTTCATTTTGTTAAACATTATGCAAACATCAACATGTTAGTTTTGCTTCATAGATTTTTCTGGATCTTACATCTACACATATTTTTTCTCATGTCCAAACCAAGGTAGTTTTATTATGCTGTTTTCTATTAGTTTTGTGTTTAGGTTTTTTTATATATTTGATAGGTATGTTATGTGCAATAACATTTTTATACACAGACTGGTTGATTTTAAATATATTGTAACGTTTTTATTTATTTGGGTGAAGTGTAAATATTAGACTATCATTATTAATTAAAATTAAGTGTTTATTAAACTATAATGAAAGTTACTATTACTAATATTAAACAATTATTAAAAACTAATTGAGACTAAAACTATAATTAACTAGATAACATTAACACTTAACACTATTTGTTTATCCAATTAACACTACTATTTATTTCCACGATATTACAAATTATTTATTTCCCTAGGCGTTCCAATCTTAGACTGCCGGTCTGTTGCAGACTCTTGTAGACTGTTTACGCGATATTTATATCACTATATTTATATCACTATATACTTATATCATGTTCAACTGTCCGCCTACCGACCTCCACAGCGTCTATATACTCAACTGACTCAACAGCGTCTGTATATTCAACTGCTCGGACAGAAGTCACCTCTTTCACAACACTATCTGTCTATTTATGTAACTCTCTGTCTAACTTGTGCACATTGCTGGGTGTGCCAATCTGCTTTGTACACAGATATCGGTAATGATGAAATATTTGCACCGTGCGAGCGCTTACCGGGCGTCACCTAACGGGCATTCATTGCTGGCGTGGAGAGTGCACCACGGGAGTGATTTTGTGCCATTTAAAATTGGAAATAATTGGCTTCGGTCGAGATCGAGCCAGGGTTGGCATGATTTAAATCATTTGATTGTGAAATGTGAAAACAGATTTTTAAAAAAAATATTGATTTAAATCAAATTTTATAAAATATACATTTTTTGTCAGAAAATTAATTTCAAATTATTTTAGATGCCTACAGAGTTAACAAAAAGAAAATATATACATATATACCGGGTGTCTACTTTTTTATGGATCATAGGAAATACAATAGTAAAGTTTTTATATATTTGTAAATTCTGCCTTATTAATTTTAGAACTAAAGTGTAAATACAAAAAATGTTCAGAATTAAATACTACATCAAGAGCCTAAATTTGTTTATATGATAGATTCTTTTATTGAGATAACCGTAAAATAAAATATCCGTTTTAAACTTTTTACAGAGTGCCATGCAAGACATATTTTCACTTGTTTTATTTAGGTAGGCATAGTTTAAAGTTTAAAAAAAGCGCGCGTGTACGCGTTATATACTCTCGTATAAGCAAAAATTCAAATGCATTCTTTGGGGGTTTAATGCAGATTACGTTTTCGTTTATGAAATAAAATAATTATATTGCTTTTAAAACAATTAAAAAGTGCAATAACACCAACATGTATTTAAAATTTAAAAAATCAAAAAAAAATCATGATTTTTGACAACCCAGGATCGAACTCGGTTCTCCAGATTTGCGACCTGATACTCAGGCACGCGGCCACTAAAATTGTTTATTAATAAAGAATCATATATTAATAGGGATCATTAATGAATGATTTTCTATACATTACCATAACCTATTAATAAACGGTCAACGGAAAATAAATATTCCTTTCTTTTTCACTATTTTTCAATTTCAAATAAAATTGAATATGAACCTCGGCACTGAAGATCCTTATTATCACTCATACGATTTATTGTCCATATTCGTGATAAAATGTAGAACTTTAGTGCCTTGATACATAAATAAATATTTTATGTACTTGAAGCACTATAAGGACCTTATAAAAATCATTATCCATTGCACCAATTTAATGTTATAATCATAAAACATCTTTATTGCAATAATAACCAATGTAGACCTGTCAATAATATCGAAGGGATTTAGCAGGCTTTCCGAAGTGATTTCCCATGAATATAACGTGTTATTTTTGTTTTTCTATGTACAAGGCAAGTAAACTACCCATCAATCAAGAAAGTAATAACATCGTCCCACAAATGAGAACAAATCTTGGCGAAAATTAGATTTTAATTTGCGAGAAACGTCCACGGAAATTATTTTTAACAAGTGATTCAAACTAATTGACGTATTATAAAATTTTACTGCATAAATATATTACTCCACGCTTAAATATAGACGTACATGAATCATTGAAATAAAACAAAACTAGGAGGAAGATGTGTGGTACCACTGGTTCAATATACGGCAGGAAATTTGCAGGAAGCTAGAAGTGCGCGAGACGTGATATTAAAGTTTATATAAATACTGATGGCAATTGAAAATGTGATTGCGGTTTCTTTAAAAATAGATATATAAATATACATTTTCTGTAAGTATGTAGTTGCATATGAAACTATGTTTTCAATATATACAACTATGCATGCAAAATTTTATTAACTACTATTAAAACCACACAGAGACAGCAGCACTAGATGCACATTTTTTTCTGTAATTATATGACTTTCATTAGCATTAGCAGATTGAGTATTTTTGATTTTTTGTATTCTAAGTGAAAAAGCTTGATGGTCCACGTAATGTATTGTAACGTTTTTATTAATATATTATTTATTTGGGTGAAGTGTAAATATTAGACAATTATTATTAATTAAAATAAAAGTTTATTAAACTATAATTAAATATTAAAAGATAATTAAAAATAACTATTACTAATATTTAACAATTATTAAAAACTAATTAAGACTAAAACTATAATTAACTAGACTACTAATTATTTATTTCACTTTGCGTTCCAATCTTAGACTGGCGGTCTGTTGCAGACTCTTGTAGACTGTTTACGCGATATTTATATCACTATATTTATGTTACTATATACTTTTATGACGGTGAAAGTTCTTTGTTTACAGTTTGACCTTGAGGAATGAATTCATGGTGAATCACAGCCTATTAAAAATTAATTATAGATGGAGTCTATATAACTAAAACTATTATAATTACTCCTTACCTTAAAATTAATTTTAATAAAAACTAAATACGTATTTCGAGAACTAAGTTCTCATCATCAGTAGTACAACAAGGGAATGTTAAACAGAGTAGTCAAGATTACCCAACATGTCAACCATGCCAGAGGTCCTAACAACTCTGAGAAACAAGGGAGAGAACTGGGATTATATAGGGACGGGAATCACAGGTGAATGATTACCTATAAACTAAGATAAATTTCGTCCAATAATAATTAGTCATTAAATTTTTAATCGTCCAATAAAATTTACCTTTGTAATAAATCGAAAAGTTTTGAGTTTGGTGTGGGACCGAGATCTGCGTTCATCAAATTATTTTTATATTTATTTATTATTAAACTCTCGTATGCATCTAAATACCTATCATTATTAATATATTTTAAAAGTTTAATATTAAAATTGTTAATTTTGTGATTATTAATGAACCTATGTTGAGCTACGCTAGATTTTTCTGGATTACCGCTTTTTAGATGATAAAATTATTCTTTAAACCGAGTGTTAATTTGTCTTTTAGTTTGACCTATGTAAACTTTATTACAATCATTACAACTAATTTTATAGATACCATATTTTTTGTCAGTATCTATTTTATCTTTCAGAGTTGTTAGGACCTCTGGCATGGTTGACATGTTGAGTAATCTTGACTACTCTGTTTAACTTTCCTTTGTTGTACTACTGATGATGAGAACTTAGTTCTCGAAATACGTATTTAGTTTATATTAAAATTTATTTTAAGGTTAAGGGGTAATTATAATAGTTTCAGAATCACGCCCTGATAATCAAAAAACACCTCATCACCTTCCCCTTGCTTTTGTTGAAGCGAAATTTTTGCTTGTGCCGCTCGAACACAATCTATTTTTTTATCGCCTTGTTTTCGGATGCTTTTTTAAGCATCTGAAGGGTTTCAGATGGTGATTTCTCTAACAGAAAGCAGAAGTTGATGTTTGCACGCAGCTCTGAAAACATTTCAAAATTTGACAAACGAAAAACACGCATTAGAAGAAACAACCTGCATCTTCCGCAGACAGGTGCCAACTCAAGAAAAAGAAATTTCTCTCCAGCGATCACCCGCTTTGCTCTAGACAAAAATTCCGAGTACTTTTTGAGGCTCCCTCGTATAAAGCAAATTTTACTTGTATTTTGTATGTAGCGTACTATGAAACATTTAAACAGGAAGAATTTGTTAAATGGTAAAATTGTCATTGCACTTCCTCAATGGAAAAGACCAAATGACTTCTTGCATTAAGACAATTGATATAATTTATATATCCTGACTCCGTAGCATACTAAATAGCTAGAAAAATATCTAATATATAATCCTAACAAAACATCCTAGACACAGAAAAAATATAGTAAAACAGAGCGTCCTAGCTCAAATCCAGTCAAAACTTTTTGTTGTATGTCTCACCCACATCTTCGGGTATGTGAGTGGCATACTCAAGAGAATACGTTTATGTATTATGTATAAGGATATGCCTGAAATCCTTGAAATCCTGTCAGCGAACTGCAAATCGTATTTGTGGAATAGGATTAGTCAAGCTGGGGAAAGTGTTGACGAAAAATGGATGGGAAACCGCAAAAATTATTCAATATATTTTTATTATTTCTTTGTATTTAATCATACTTTTCTACCTGGTCCGTATATTTATTTAATTTGCACAAAAGTGACGGAAGCAATTAGTGAGGTGACACCTGCTAAACACCCACCCGGTAAGTACGAATATATCTTCATCATTACCGATATCTGTGTTCAAAGCAGATTGGCACACCCAGCAATGGGTAATAAGCCGTAATTTTATTTATTTATTTATATTATTTATTTATTTATATATTTTTGTAATGGTCGCGTTCAGTTGCACTCAGTAACTGAGTAAGCAACTCAGCAATAACAAGTAACCATTTTAGCGTAGTGCTGAAGGACATGTTGAGTTTATTTCACGTAAGAAAATTATGAGGCGCTGTTTGGGCCAAAATAAAAGTTTCTGTACTATATATATATATATATATATATATATATATATATATATATATATATATATATATATATATATATATATATATATATATATATATATATATATAAAAATTTCGTGATATATAATATTTTGCCATGTTGATATATACAATTTTCATTGTGATATATACAATTTTTAGTTCTATGAAATGCCGCAATATAATGAGGGCGCTCACTTATAAAATTTCGTGATATATAATATTTTGCCATGTTGATATATACAATTTTTATTGTGATATATAGAATTTTTAGTTCTATGAAATGCCGCAATATAATGAGGGCGCTCACTTTTGTGATGTTGCCAACATAAGTAGATAAAAGCACAAAAGTGAGCGCCCTCATTATATTGCGGCATTTCATAGAATTAAAAATTCTATATATCACATTGATAATTCCAACGACTAGTTTTCAACCAATCATGATGCAAAACACTTGAAAATTCAACCAATGGTAACAGTATTATACTGATAAAACCCCGTTACCCCGATAATTCTCCGCTACCAAGTAAATAAACAGTTGTTATTGTTCATAACTGTCAGTGTGACAGTTAATTAATATTTCAAGTTTAAAAATAAAATATTAATAATTAAATTGTTTCATTTTGCTTTGTCTTTGGAATTTATCTCACCAAATACCACACGGACTCTCAGATTTTCTCAGATAAATTTTTATTTTGCACTTATTTTTTATGCTTTTAAACAAAATCACTCAAGCAAACTGACATTAAGTAAAGCCCCTCCTCCTTCGGAGTCGGGATTTACCACGCAGTTTTCTTTCGTGTTTATTGCTAAGCAAAAAAAAAATCGTGCAAAATAAAAATTTATCGATAAAATCAGGAGGTCTTGTGATATTACTTCTGAAAATTGTATATATCAACATGGGAAAATATTACATATGACGAAATTTTATATATATTAGGTAATAATATATATATATATATATATATATAAACTTTTATTTTGGCCCAAACGGCGCCTCATAGAAAATAGTAGATGACGCTTGAGAGCTGACCATTTTTATATGCATCAAATAAATTATTTAAATTCTTAAAACCAAACTTTGTCAATAATAATAGTTATTTATGATATAAGTGTTAAAAGTAACATTTTATTTTGTGAGAAGGAAGTTTGTACACGACGCGAAGAGGAGTGATCCAATCCTTCGAACAAAATAAAATCACTTTTAACACGTATATCATACACTATTTTTTCAACAAACACTATTTTTTAATTTAAATGTGTATTTCTAATAATTTTTTGACATTCACTTTTAACAATAGTGTCAAAAGTAACAGTGATCTGTCACTTTTAAAAACAAACATTAAACATTAAAACATTAAAAAGCCCACTTTTAATAGATTTGTAGAAAAATTTTTTTTTCTACACCCGTTCGTGAAAAGTACTTTTCACGCACTCATTACAGTGTGAAAAGTAAATAAGCGTTGCTAGGCAACATTAAAATTCGGTTAATTTACCTGTCGAGTATATAATTAGGTAGTAAATAATAATGAAAGTAATAAAATTTATTAAGAAATATGAATATACACTGTAAATGAAACAAATCTAATTTTTTTAACAGATTAAGTACTAATCTAATTTATAAGAATATTAACATTTTTTGACATGTATTCTAACCTAATCTAATTTTTAATATTAATATTAAATGTACAATTTGTACATTATAAAAGACTAATCATCGTCTGTCTGAGATTCTTCCAAGTGTTTAAGTTACAGTTTGTACAGTATTATAAGAAAGAGTACTAACAGTATTTGAAGCTGCTGGATGCCTGTACACCCAGTATTATGAGAAACATCAATACCATTTAGGTTGTAGGAAAAATGTTGTATGCAACACGTGTGTAAAATAGTATTTTTGTCTCGTGCTGTAATTAAAAAAAAATCGCACCCGACCAAAAAAGTACTACACTTGTTACATAAATAACTATTATCTGTAAAAATGTATAGGACCTGAACAACAAAACATAATTAAACATCACTTAATTCTGTAGATTTTATTTGATAACTGACAACTGATAGGTGACATTCTTTTGTTTTTGTGAACCAATCAAAGGGCAGAATTTATATTCCTATGTAAACCAACACTATTTTCTTACGTGATGGAAAATTTAACCTGTCAACTGTCAATATTATACATGCAGTGGTAAGGATGGTAAGTTACTGTCAACTTAATTTATATTTCCAATATTTATACAAATTCCCCTCAAATTCATATAAATTATTACTCAATTCCATTTTAGTCATCTAACCTACTATAAATCAACACTTCCTGACACAAATCAGCGCGTTTCAAATGCGATGAATTGTTGACTCAGCTGATGACAGTAATTATAAACTCAACAAATCGTTCAGTTGAATTTAGCAACACGGCAACTCAGTTGGTGAGTGCTACTGAACGCGCCCAATGTTATTTACCGTATTGGGATTTTCATATAAGAAAACGCGAACTAGTGGCGAATATTAGTACTACTAACAATGGTACACATTTAACATTTACATGAAACTTCAAAAATATGACTAAAAACTCTATAATACATACTTGAATTATAAATAAAAAATCTGGTGTGGCCATCACAATACATCCCGCCATTTACAACCCGAGTCACAAAAAAGATTAAGTTAATCCTTATTTTTGAATTAGCGAATTTTACTCTAATTTTGACAGTTTATATCTTAAAATGTAGTCTAATCTAGTCCAAGTTACTACTTATTCTTTAAACCCCTCAACAGGATTAAATCCCAATTACAGAATGGGCTTACATTCACACACATCCATGCCTAAGTTGAATTCGAACCCAGAGCCCCGAGAGCACTCATGACATGAGGCGATGCTCTAACCATTGAGCCACCGGAGCTATAATAAAATGAAGATTAAATTTTAAATACCGGGATAGAATAGAATTCACTAATCCAAAAATGAAGATAGTTTAAACAATTTTGTGAATCGTTAATTTTTATTAATGTAAATACATACCTACATATTTACTTATGCTGGAAACTGTATTGATTTCCTTTTCTATTATTCTGTTTACTTTTTTCTTTTGAAAACGTTACTAATATTATTTTGAAAGAATTAGTTTTTTGATAGTGACATTTATTTGTCAATTACAAACCTACATTTGAATAACTGCGTTTTCTTTGTTTAAAGCGTATAGGCTCTGGGATAGATAATTGTATATATTTATCCATAAAATATATAGAAAAAGTACTAATGCAAATCTATAGAAAAATTAATAATCTTTAATTTTTATAATAGCATTAATCTCGAAAAAATAACATTTACAGGTATTTTTCGAAGAAAAACTATTTTGAGCTTCTAGTAAAGTGCCATTTCCGGTTATCCGATTTTCACCAAAATCTAATGGGCTCTTTCCATTACAGAAAAAGTTCGAAATACAAGGTTTCAATATTTTCTAAATGATAGTATTTGAGTTATAGTGGAGGATCCACACACACATACACACAGACATCATCGTGAAAATGTTAAAATTGGATTCTAGAGACCTTAAAACGTGGACATTTACCAAAATCTCGATATGCGATTTTTAGCACGATCCCTATACCTTCCTTACCAAGGGTAGCGGGAGGTAAAGATACTAATAAATGAGAAAATAATACGAAAGCTAAAGAAACACAATTGACAACAATGCTCGCTTACAAATGTCAACAAAAAGTATACGATTGTTTAATGCGACCAGCGCCATCTCTTGATACTTGAAAATCCCAATTACGTTAACCAGGAAGGAAGTCTTCAAAGTTCTACATAGTATAAGGTGTTGTTAAATGATAAAGTGACAATTTTAGTTCAGGTAATTGCTCTTCTATAAAGTCTAATTACAAGCGGCCTTCACGGAGAAAGTGAAATTCAATTTTGCTGTGATATAGACTTCGATATTCCGAAAATGTGTGAGCTATTTTTAGATCTTTGTAACTTTGTTTGAACAATTGATTGATGTTTTATATGAATGTATATTTTTGCCTTTCGGCCTTAAATTAGTATACGACGTGTCTGTCTATACTAGGAGATTAACATGGGAAATCAGTTTTCTTGCAATTTCCTGCTTGTCTTATTTTAAGCAAAAACGCGTCAAATAAAAGTATTAGGGCATAAAAATCTGTATCTAAGTCAATAAATAGAATTATCTTTTTGTCCTCCTGAAGTGTAATGCGAACTTTACAATTGTGTGCAAGTGTAACCTGCTTTTTACGCTTACTGTGTTTAACTATGCTGTAAAATAATCAAAGAACACTGGACGTTTATTGGCATTTAGAAAAAAATCATCTATACTATAATAAAGTTCATGTTAAAATGTACTAGTTACATAAGTTATTTTTTTATTTTAACATTTTCTATATTTAAAACTTATTTATGTAAATCAAAATCACGGCAGCGACATCTGTCATTATTGTAAAAATCCGCCGTTACCGACATAGTCATCGAGATGTACCTGTCAAATATGCGAGGCGAACACTGTTCAAATGTCAAATATTGACATCTACCTATTATTTTTTCCGAACGTCGAATATTACAAATAAATTTTCGCTAGGAAAAGAACTCTGATGAAGGTAAATAAAATCAAATTTGAAAATTTACTCGATTAACATGGAGTAGATGGCCGATTCCATAATGATTTTGTGGTCTTCTCCACTAATTCCTTGAAATAGGCCAGCATTAGCATTACGTTTTCTGAGTAAGTTTTAATATTTTTTCTTTCGCACCACTTCTTAAATACGTTGTATTGGGCCTCGCACTTGTGCTTCGATTTTGGTGGCAATAATTGTGATGTTACATTTTGCGCCAACTCTGTTATTTTGGCGGGCGTTAAAATTATGCCATCTTCGCTGTCACTTATTTTATATTTTAGGTTTTTGGGTGATTTTTAAAATCATTTATCACAATTCAACCAACTGTCAAATTTCTTAAACAGTTTGATATTCATGTGTTTAAGTATAGCACATTATGTTTTAAAACCTATTGTGAACATCTTTCGGAAATTATTTGAAATAAATTATTGCATAAATTTTATTTAAAAAAAGTGATTTACATTATCGTCGGCCAAAAAGTTTGATACAATTCTCGTGCGTGAAGTATTTTACAGGACTCCAGCTAATAAAGCACTCGCCTTAAGGGCTCGTGCCTTAAACAAAGTTGTCGCGCTGTAAAACAAAACTTACACGCACTCGAATGTAAATTACTATTACATGCTTTGTAACGACAGTAATTAAATATTAAAATATCGCAAGTTACGTTGAAAATATCAACAGCCAAGGATTGAACAAAATATAAATAAATGCTTGACGTTTTATCTGTGGCAACGTTAGTTATATTTGACGTTACTTACAATTTAATTTGATCAAATATAGTTAATTATGATAATAATAGAAATATTATACTATTAGATAAAGTTAAAAAATACAGGTTTGTTTAAATAATATGAATATGAGAAATTTCATATTTTTGTAGCAGATGTTCCAACATCTAGTCTTTTGTGCATAGTCTGCATTTTCCTTCTTTATCTGTTCTTCAATACTCATAGATTTTTCTTCATTTTCTCATCTAAAATATCACCTTCGACATACGAGCCCAAACTCATAATAGTTCGACCGGTTTACATTTTCAACAAATTATAAAACCTACACAAATATGGTTAGAAATTTAGAACTTTAAACATTAACTTAAAACGCAAAAAAAGACTGTGGGCCAAATGACGGGTGATAATAGTTCGACCGGCATTTTAAGGGTCATCTTCTAGTCCAGATTTAGCTTCAACAGAGACCCTTTACTCTTGGTACAATAAAAATCCAGTGTGTAAAATAAAACCTACTTTGCAAGACATATGGGGCGACACATTATTACGAAATTGAGAGTACTTAATAGCTATTCCCAAAGGTACAATAGAGCATTTGCAAGAATTTTTATATGACTTCTAAGTACTAAATTTTAAAAGATATTATTCTTTAAAGACCCTCAAATTTGAAAATATCACGAAATATCCATTAGATATTTTACAATTAATTATTGGAATTAGTGTAATATTTTGAAAAAGTCACGTGATCTGAAACAGAATGTGACGTCAGAGCACATACAGTTTAACATGTGACAAACTATTGCCTACTTTTATTTATATAAATAACGTAAACTGTTTTCCTAGTGGCTATGAATGACGCACTGTATGTGATCCGACGTCACAGGAATGGGGGTTGTTTTACATGACTATTTATGGCGTCAATCTTTTTATTTAATTATTTACGAAAATAACAATAAATTATTATTTATATTACAATGAAAAATTGCATAAACTGTCATTTATAATACTTCTAAAAAAATGTGAAACAGGCTCATTCTGCGACTTAATGTAAGAACAATATATATTTATTAGCCCCGAAATTGAAGAAGTTAAGAAATCAGCAAAAAGAAGTGAAATTCTTTAAAATCTGGCACCTCCACCAAAAGTTCTACCCCGACGTTTGTTTCTAAATCGCGCAAGGAAAACCATTTATTAAATTTAGCGAACATTTCTCACTGCGTTGTCACTTTGGCTTTACCTAAATCGATCAGAAAGTCCGGAGATCCCATGTGATGCCTCCCCGACTTAGAACGAAAACAAGAAGCAACTTACACGCGACATCTGTGTCCACAGCACACTAAAATAGTTGCAAAAACAATTTACAACATTCGAATCGACGATTCTTCAAGGAGGGAAACAGATTTCACAAAATCTAAAGTATAAAACAAACACCAAAAATACCTTTACCATAAGAAGGGAGATTTTATCTAGCAATGAAAACAGCAACCCTAATTTTTTGCAATGATGTTACGTTGATATTTATCTATTTACTTACCACATTTGGTTCAATTTAAATATTTTTATGGGTTCTACAAAGGTTTAAATAAAATAAAATAATCGAAGAAGCTTTATACTCATAAAGTTCTGGACGAAAGAGGGCAAAGGACCAAAAAGTGTTCATGAAAGCATGAATATAGTGAAATTGTAAAAGAATTGTAAAATCGAATTAATAGTAGTTTCATAAGACAATCTGTTAACGCACGAGACTATGGCCCAGTTGCATAAAACGTTGTTAACTTTAATTACATTGTTAACTTTGACAAGGCTTATTTTTCAATGTATTTTGGATACGTATTCATGGTTACAATGTGTAGTTAAACACATGATCAGCTAACAACATTTTATGCAACTGGCCCTAAGTTTTACAAAGGACGAGTGCGATAACAGGCCTTATGAAACATGTTTTTTATATTATTTTTTCTATTGAGGTAATTTTATAATTCTATGGCCCAGTTACATAAAGCATTGTTAACTTTAATCACGCTGTTAACTTTGACAAGGCTTCTTTTCCAATGTATTTTTGATACGTATCCATAGTTACAATGTGTAATTAAACACAGCCAACGTTTTATGCAACTGGCCCTATTAGATTTTTAAAAGTTGCGACTTGTCAAAAATATGACTTGGTATTTTTTTATCAGTTATATTGGTAACGCTTCCCACTAAAAATTTTAACTTCCCAGGAGAAAATTCATTGTTGACTGAAAGCAATTTCAGGTTATATATCATTCATTTGTCAGTTTTGCAAGCAGTCGAACCACCTCTAGAAAACGGCAAAAACCGTGTGTTTATAGATCTTCTTAACGATGTGTTTTCAGTGCGTTTATAGAATCATAAAGAAACGGAAATAGAAAAACATTATTATGACACTTATTTAAATTTATTCTTACAACACTTCTGATCCATTGAAATTCAAAATACAGCCGAATCTTCATTGTTTACTGAAAAATAATTCGAGATATATATATATATATATATATATATATATATATATATATATATATATATATATATATATATATATATATACATACATATCATCACGGCATATTACCCATTGCTGGGTGTGCCAATCTGCTTTGAACGCAGATATCGGTAATGATGATGACATAGTTGTACCGTGCGGGCGTTTACCAGGCCTCACCTCACGGGCACTCATTGCTGGCGTGGAAAGTGCGCCACAGGGGTCAATTTGGTGCCATTTAAAATTCGAAATATTTGGCGTCGGTCGTGATCGAACCCGGTTCTCCAGATTCGCGACCAGACACTCAGGCACGCAGCCACGAGATATATGTATATTCAAGATTTATAGACACAAATTTTTCGATAAAATCTTGAGATAGAATTTTGTTTTAAATTCAATATATAGAAAAATACGATCTATAGAAATTCGAGTTATGGAAATTCGACAGTATATTTATTATTAAATAATATCCTGTTTATTTGAAAAATGTTCTATTTACAAACTATTTTTTTGATTATCCTTGAGACTTATTGGTATGTAAAACTAATCAAAAATGTCCCAAGGCTGCCCCGAAAAATTCTGCGTATTTTTTTATACGTGTTTTTGTTTGAAGCAATAAAATCATTCAGCTTTTATTTATTTGGCATCGATAGAAACACAAAAAAAAACTATTAGAATATTGAAATGTAAATATAGTTTTCGCCTTTTTGCTTTAGAGAAATGATCGGAGATATTTATTGATATTTAATAATAAATAAATAAAATTTAAAAAATATAAATGAATTGTACACTGTTTATAGATTCAATATATTTATTATATTTTCTTTACAGATTTCCATAGAGAGCGCTTCCATTTTTTCTCTTTTGGAGTCATGGATAGATCTTGGTAAGTCCAAATATCATCACATGGTTTATATTTTAAATAGGTACCTATATTCAAAGTGGTTTACTTCAACAATACATTTCACTATTCTTTCCTTTCACTTGTTAAAAAATCACAACCAATCTTCTTTCTGAATGCTAAATACTTCCAAAATAATCATGAATGGAGTCCACCACTATTTTTTAAATATATTTAAACTTCATCTAAACTGAAACGATTTGTAGTTTTAGAAAATCTTTGTTATACGGTAAGCCGTAATAATTTTTTTAATATTCTGTTACGTAGATATTAAGATGATTTTGTTCTCAAACAGTGGACTTCGCTAGTAATTTGAGTAGCATAAATTTTTCAGCACTTATAAAAATATATAAATATGTTAAAATAACTCTTGTAAGCAATAACTGAAAATATGCGTGGATAATTAGTAATTTAATAAAATAATAAATTAAAAATACTGCATAGTATTATAGTCCAAGTTTTGATTACCACTGGTCATGTCATTCAACATATCGTTAACTTTCCCACCAACGCATAAAATCTGGCGTCGCATCGTAAATTTAAAACAAGTGTTATTTGGTTTACTTCCGTTGTTTTTTTGTTGTTATTTTCTGCATTCTTATAATGGATTCCGTATTTTTAAAAAAGCGATAGCAGAAGGCTTAAAAATAGTGATAAATTGGAATAGAATAAATGTGTAACGTAGATAAAGATATGAAAAAATTGGTATTAAATACTCGATTATTTTAAAAACTAATTTTCAAAAAATAGCCAAAAGTACCACATTGTTGTAACTAACTTAACTTCCGCACCATAATTTCAAATGACGGATAAATAACTTGAAAATAATATTGCAAATTTTGTTACCCACGGGTACTTGATTTCCTTCTTCTCAATAATTCTAGCATGACCCTCTTATTATAAATTATCGACCTAATTCACTAAGATAGTTGTTAACATAGTCGTTAGGTTAGGTTAGGTTAGGTTTAGCAACTCTTAATAACAACGACATTGTTAAAAACGGTCGTTGTGAACAATCGTTGTTGAATATACCAGTGAAGTTATTAATAAGCTAGTTAAAAGGGATATCGATTCTCAATATTTATACATATTTCTACTCTTTGACAACGTGAAGTGGCATATTTTGATTAGTTTGAGTTTTTAATAATGTGATAAGAAAATTGGGGGTGCAAGATGTTCCGTGGAACAATATTCTCTAATGGTAGATTGCATTTGTGTGAACATAAAAAGATGATCTTGGACAAACTAAATGACAAAGGTTGTTTTACATTTCATTTCTGCTAGTTGTAAATTTTGCAAATCGTTGATTGACTTCATGGAAAATTTAAATTATTACCATATAATTCTCTTTATAAAAGACCCATAGCCAAGTGTTGAAATTAAGTATTAGAAGAATCTGAAAATTACTTCATCATTAAGAATTAAAACATTTGAGTTATAAATTTATCATTCACTTATAATTATTTGGAATAAATATAAATTTTTCATCTTGTGATATGAGACCATCCAGTGCCATTAAGTTCATGAATTAAATCATGAACGACACCTTACTCTTTTTGAATATTTCGCAAATTCCTTTGCATAATTCTAAAATTTTATCTAAAAAATGTATACCTATATTGGTTTCTATTTTCAATAAAAGTTCATTTCATAACATAAAATTTTCAAGAAATACAATTTAGCAACGATTGTTCAATACTAACAAAAGGAGAAATGCTGTTGTTTGATTAGCAACTCTACGTAACGACTAGTTTTAAATTTTAGCAACTTGATGTAATAGTGAATTGGGAATTTTAACAACTTTGCTTAGAGAATTAGGCCGTATATGTCTGTATAGAAATATTTTTAAGCAGAAATTCACAAAATTATCTATTAATAGGATTTTATATAACAAGTGGCTAAACATTGCTTTTTTTTCATGAGTGATGAGTGAGCCGTTTAAAGCACAATTTCATACTTACAACTTTTTAAACTATAACTTTGAATACAACATATGGTCTGAAATCACATTGTGATGTCACTAGTGGTATTATTTCAACACATACCTAAAGAAAAGGAAATCCCACACCCGATTATGGGTAACAGGGATATGGAGAAGAAAAAGAAATTAGGGTTATTAACAAAATTTATTTTGATATTTTTTGCTATTATTTAGTTCCTCAAAAAGATGAGTATTAGTGATACTGGTAATTTTTTATTTCATAGTTATTTTTTTATTTCACACTTTACTATAATGTCACATTTTAGCCACTGAAAAGTGTGAAATAAAGACAACTTTAGAAGATGGTTGCAAAAAATATATTTTATTCATAGAAATTCCAATATATTATTTATTATTCTATTTTCTATTCTAGGAAATTTATTATTCCATTTAAAAATGTCTATGATGGTATCGCATATTGATCATACATTTATTTATTATTTATATATAACTTTCAACGCCTACTAGAAAATACCAAACTTTGTTGTGTATTACTTCGCAACCATGC
>OY720462.1:15324913-15442413 GCA_963082715.1 Harpalus rubripes | reverse complement strand
CTTCCGTAGACAGACCACTTGTTCACCTTTTCATTCGTTAAGTATTCTATAACAGGTTAGTGGCGCCTCAAAATTGTATACACCATAATTTACGTACCTTATGTAATTGTGTCGTTCGGAATAATTTATATTTTTCTTTAAGAGGTAGCGATTAACGAATGTAACACAAGTATTGAAAAAAACTTAGACCTCTTCATCAAATAAAAAGAATGAAAATTATTGAAACATTGACATAAGGGGTGGTTCCTTAAAATATCTAATTTTACAACACTGATAGGGGGCCATTACCATCAGTGCGACGCAGTTTTTTTAATATCTTGTCTCATTTGTCTGGACGATGTTAAATGTACATCCCGGATCGTCAGAAATATTCTTGTCTGTAACTGATCATTTTGGTATTCCCATTCCCTTAGCCATTATTGACTACGTTTATCTTGACAATTCAAGCGGCTTCAAGTAAACGACATTTTTACTTCATGTTCAAGGCTACAATCTTTTTAAACAATGCAGTTGATATTTCAAAATTTACTATACTGTGTCTGGTTTAAGATTGCAGTGGTGTGAAAATAGGAGCAGTTTGTTCTTGTTGTTTGATTGGATAATATCGAGGTATATATACATATAACTTGTTTTTTCTTTCTTTTTACCTCCCGCTACCCTTGGTAAGGGATGTATAGGGATCGTGCTAAAAATCGCATATTGAGATTTTGGTAAATGAGCACGTTTTAAGGTCCCTAGAATCCAATTTTAACATTTTCACGATACCTCAAATACTATCATTCAGAAAATTTTAAAACCTTGTATTTCGAACTTTTTCTGTAATGGAAAGAGCCTATTAGATTTTGGTGAAAATCGGATAACCGGAAATGGCACTTTACTAGAAGCTCAAAATAGTTTTTCTTCGAAAAATACCTCTATGTTATTTTTTCGAGATTAATGTTATTATAAAAATTAAAGATTATTAAATTTTCTATATATTTTATGGATAAATTTATAAAATTATCTATTATTTAAATCCCATAGCTTACGCTTTAAACAAACAAAACGCAGTTATTCAAATGTATGTAACTGACAGATAAATGTCACTATCATAGAACTAATCATTTTAAAACAATATTAGTAACGTTTTAAAAAGAAAAAAGTAAATAGAACAATAGAAAAGGAATTCAATACAGTTTCCAGCATAAATAAATACGTAGGTAGGTATATGTATTTAGATTAATAAAAATTAACGATTTACAAAGCTAATTCTCATTTTTGGATTAGTAAATTTTAATTTTAGCTCTGGTGGCTCAATGTTTAGAGCAACGCCTAGTAAGTCATGATTGCGCTCGGGGCTCTGACTTCGAATTCCAATGGATGTGTGTGAATGTGAACCTACTCTGCAATTGGGATTTAATCCTGTTGAGGGGTTTAAAAAAAAGGTAGTTACTTGGATTAGATTAGACTATACTTTAAATTTTAATAAACAACTGTCAAAATTAGAGTAAAATTCGATCATCCAAAAATAAGGATTAACTTAATCTTTTTTGTGACTCGGGCAGTAAATGGCGGGAGGTATTGTGATGACCACACCAGATTTTTTTATATAATTTCCATGTACAATTTTTGGATAAATTTCTAAATCACTTAACTAAATAAATATAAAATAAATAAATATATCATCATGGCATATTACCCATTGCAGGTGTTCGCAGATATCGGTAATGATGATGACATATATGTACTCATTGCTGGCGTGGAGAGTGCACCACAGGGGTCAATTTTGTGCCAGTTGTGTGTAAAATTCGAAATATTTGGCGTCGGTCGGGATCGAACCCGGTTCCCTAGATTCGCGACCAGACACTCAGGCACGCGGCCACAAGACCCCATAATCACTTAACAATTACATTATAAACAAAATGTTAAAACTGATCCCCTGAGGAAGACACATGTGGTGTCACAACTATTCGGATTGAGATTAAAGTTGACTGATCTCCAGTAATTTGATTTCTTTCATACGTTAGATATTTTGAGTCATGAGTGCGGTTAAAAGCCTAACTTATGATAACAACCGTCGTACGCTCTTTGAAGGCGCTAGTAGTCCTTTTCTAGATTTTTATGGAAATAAATTGTGTATCAATATCAAACCTCATTTCCTTTTGGGCGGAGCCAAAATTGAACTTGCCATGTGACATTGAAAACATAACTAACATCCCTCGTACCGTAAGATTTTATCTCGGACTCGGATTTTACTGTTTTGAGATAGTGAGATGCGGCTTTTGCCTTCCAATATCTGAATTTTATAATCCTAAGCCTAGTACTACAGTATAGTACATTATGAACTTAGTGGGAAAACATTGATATCATTAGTCGCAGATTACAGGTAAATGAGAAAAACGAATTATACAGACAAAAGAATTGTTTGTCCGGCAAGTATAGTTTGTGTCAAGATAAATGCACATTGGCTTCGACTTCTTAATCTAGCCCATCCCATCACAACGGGGTATCCCGATACGTGAGTAATCAGGAGCGGTTTACCAAATTTAAAGCATTTGTTGATTGTTAATTTATGTACAGATTTTTAATATTTGTAAACTACAAAAAATATAAACATATTATTGAATAATAAATTGTAATAACTTTATTATGAATTTTAATATCTAATTTGTACTTACTGATTTAAATTTGGTAACTGGAAAAAAATGTAAATACCTTTCTATTCGTTTATCCTTGCAAATCTCTTAAGCAAATACATGCTGAGATGGGCGGAAAAGTCAATGTGCATTTATTTTGACACAAACTATAACCTTTGTGTTTTCCCTTTCAATTTCTTACCTCAATAATAACCGACAGATTATAAATTTCCAATGTTTGTAAAGCTGTTGTTTGGAATATGCCGTCCTTATTAAACTTATTTAGGTAAATATATTTCAAATAAATTGCAATAATGTAAATAATGTGCTTACACTTTATAAAAAGTACTATATTTATATCAACAACAATACATTTTACTAAGTAGATGGGTAATCGTTGTGGGCTAATAGTTACAAAAAAATAGAATGATTAAATTGAAATAAAAATGGACCGTAAATATTTGTATAACAATTTATTTTACATTTGTTTCTGCGTATTTGTAGAAAGTTTTATAATTTTTTAGAGCACGTACAAATACAATTATAATTATTTTTATTACTACATGTAGGTAAACATTAGCGCAAATAATACTGCAAACTAACCATTAGCACGCAGTTAGCTATTTATATTGTAAAAAAATGTAGATATTACAATGTTTATATTTTTACTTTTAAAGAAAGTTTCAAAATACGATTTTTCAAATCAAAAGGTAGATTTGAATGACGAATCAATAAAAACATTGGAGTTCATCTGTTTCTGTGTATAAACTAAGCAAATGTTTGTGTTTGAGTACTCGAGCAAATAAAATGTGTTGACACTTTGAACATACGTCGATGGAGTATAGAGCTACTCGTACTTGTCAAGAGAGACTACATATAAAAACTTTACGTGTAAGGAAGATATTTTTGTATTTCAACCCATCCCTAGCATATATGAATGTTTGTTTACAATATTTCGTTCTTCTTATTGTATATGTTGCTTTTTTCATATGTTAAGAGTTATTTCTTTTCGTGTGCTTTCATCCATAATGTACAAGATTTATAAAATTCTTTTCTGCTTTGGAGAATAGATTTATGAAAGCACGTTTTTATTACATGAGACATCAATCACATTTTTTTCTGAAAATCGCGTCAATTTTGACAAAACCTATGCCTAATCTTAAGACGATATATGACAAGAATATCGATTGTTTTGGAATATTATCAGTGCTAAAAATAACCTAGTTGAAACATTATAAAACAATGAATACTGTAAACTTTATGCTAACAATGCTAAGAATCTAAAAAATATAATACTCTCCGTTATTTTGTATAATTATGAATTATTTTTAATTAAAGTGTACAAAAGATCAACTTGCAGTATTTCTTGATGATACCATATATTTTTTAGCTACATATCGTTGACTTCTATCTTCAAGTAATGCAAGCGAACAGAAGCTTTATTTTCTGCGCTTAGTTAACATTTCGAATGAATTAATATGACAAATAAATAATAAAACAAACGATTGTAAGAAACAAAACTAATATACGCGATAAGTGTACAGGATGTTATGTATGTTTATGGTATGATAAAGATAACTGAAAGAAGTTATAATCTGAATTATATTCTGCACTACCTGTCAATTTGTAAAAATTGTGGGACTGTAAAGCCGACCAATTACGAACCAGCTTCTTAATAAATTAAAATCGAAAAATCAAGTTGTTTTAAAAAAATATTTTTGCGTTGTTATAAATGACGTTGAATTTGCAAAAAATGACATAATACTTATACTCTATCCGTTTTAACTATAGAGCGTTGGGTGAGATAGGGCTTAAGATTCTAGCTCTCTGATTGGTTCAATCGTGAACCGAATTTACATAGTAAAATAATTGACGCGAAATTTAAATTTGCTTGACAACTGTATCAATTATTTTGCCGTCTGACATAAAATATATAAATGTCAACAAAGTTAATAGTACACGATTTATTACATATTATCAATGTCAGTTCAGTTCTGTTTGCTTGTTTTTTTCGTTTATATAATTTTCATAGTGTTTTGACGTTATATTTCATATTACATAGTTTTCATTGTGCGCGTTTTCTTAGTTTTTAATTAGTAGTTTGTTGGTTTTGTTACTGTTCTCTTCGTTAATATTATGGATAAAAATACTGAACCTCCCAATGTTCTAAAATATCCAAAAGGGAAGGTCCTCCGCAGCGGGCAAAAAAAGTGGCGTATAATTTATACTGGACATATCGTGCCACGAATGCATATTCCAAATTAGGAAGTGTCCAAATTGTGGCATCAGAACTGGACTTAGGACGATGTAATATTTGGAAAGCTATAACATGAGGAAAAAGGGTCATTCGGATCACCCCAGGAACAAAGAAATTTGTTTAGAACATTATTTTGTTCATATTTAACGGTGTACCTATATAGTTTATACATATAATGTATATATTTTAGAGTGTAAATATTTATATTTCAAAGGTGAATTATATTTTTATTTTACGTTGTTTTCTTTAAAATTTATTTGAATAATGTGGTTTTTATTTATGCATGCCCCTTTCGCCGATATTGTTGAGAAAGGCACGGAGATTATAAGTAAGTATATGCATAAAAACACAAAGTAGATTAGCACATGTACGTACAAGACAAAATTACTGAAAAAATGTCAATTAGAAAGAATTTTTTTAAATCTAGGAATGGCGCCAAAATTTGAATTCTTTATTTAATACATGTAAAAACGGCCGCGCTCGAAACGCCATCTAGTCTGTAGTTAAAACGGATAGAGTATAGATATTTAGAAATGCCTGTTACTTTCAGTAATCAAGAATACACCGACATGCATTTGGTTTACCGAAAAGTGCACTAAAATAGTCGCCATTAATAAAAATTGTCATTTATTTTTCGACTCTGACAACAATCCTTCAAAAATGACAAGTGTTATTGTTTTGTTGTTTTCATTCAAACTACTCTGATTTTTAAATAATTCTTTATTCAAATAAATAATTGTTATTGGTCCATCTTGAAGTGCTTTTAAGCACATTAGAAAAGAAATTATTGCAGATTACGATACATTGCAGCCTTATTTATTAAGTGGTAACGAATGGCACGTTACTTACATAACATCCTATATATTTCACTATATCATACAAGGTGTTAATACTAAGTCGTTGCACCCGAAAACGGTTGTAGAACTCATTAAAACAAACAACTTTTCTTAGTTGCAATTTATGATTTGGTGCCCCGGTTCGTAGTTATTGGAGTTCTTTTGTTTTTCGAAATATCATCATCTCCCTTATTTTAAGGCTATTGAAAAAAAAATTCTTTCAAAATTACCTTTCGGCCCTGTATTATTGCATTTACAATTACTTTTTATTTTTTCAAATGACAAAATGGGGATCGATGAAAAATTTCAAAACAAGATATTTTGATAACCACTCCATCGATTTCCGAAAGTAAAAACATTTATAAAATCCTTAAACTATCTACTACAACATTTGTCCTAAACATTTTTTCAGTGTATCCAAAAAAAGTCTTGATTAATGTATTTAAATTTGAATAAAGACTTTTATGGATAGATTGAAAAAAATGTTTCAGACAAATATAGTAGATAGTTTAAGGATTTTATAAATGTTATTACTTTTGAAAATCGATGGAGTGGTTATCAAAAAATCTTGTTTTGAAATTTTTGATCGATCGCCATTTTGTCATTTGAAAAAAAAAATCTGATGTGGACACCACACGACTTCCTTGTACGCAAGAGCAACATGAAATGAAATATAGACCCAATTATAAAATTGAACGTATTTGACGTAATTTGACATTAATATTAATTTTTTTTTTTTGTATTTTTTTGTCCTAATCCATAGCAAGTTTTATTACAAAAACCAAAAAGTATATAATTTTTAAATTTACATATCTTGCTTATACAAAGGTCTAATTTAATAATATTGGTTATGCTAGACGCAGAAATCAAAATAAAACCATCTTATTCAAGAAAAACTGTTAATAACTTCAGGTAATATGTCACTTCCAGTTAGCCTATTTTAACCAAAATCTACTACGTTATTCCCATTGACATAAAAGTCTTATATAACAAATTTGAAAAGTTTTGGATTATAGTTTAAAATAGATTTTCCTTAAAATCTATTATAATGGCATGTCAAGACATTATATTATAATCAAATAGATCAAACATTTCAATAAAAATTAACAACATTACGGTTGACATTAATTAAAAATAATAACATTTGACATACAAAGTAAATATCATATCTAATACATAAACATACATTTATAAAACATAGTATACACAACATTCAATAGAATATAAAATACTTAAAAGTTAAAGGTTAAAATACGTCATTTTGTAAAAACAGACAATAATATCTCTACATTACACATAAAGTCATAGGCTTCAAGTAAAGTACCACTTCTAGAAATTATGTAATGACCAAAAGGGAAGTGCACAACTAGATGTCATAATAGTCCTAAATACAAAATTTCAACTTTCTACGGCTTAACGTTTTGCGTTATGCATGATACGTACGTACGTACAGACGACACGACGAAATTAATCAAAATGGGGTTAGTCAAAATGGATATTCCCGTTGAAATCTGAAAACCGAAATTTTTCGCGATTAAAATACTTTCTTTACTATGTACACGGAAGTAATAATTGTAAATGCAAATGTTTTACAGGCCCTAAAGGAAATTTGGAAAGAAAATTTTTTTTCAATAGTTTAAAATGTGGGAGATATGACGATTTTTCGAAATACAAAAGAACTCCAATAACTACGAACCGGGGCACCAAATCAAAAATTTGGAACTAAGAAAAGTTATTTGTTTTAATGACTATCGCTGCAAATAGTAAGTAAATGGCGCGAACAACTGCCAGTTAGGCTGTCAAACAAAACGTCAAAAATATTGCAGTCATTAAAATACCTGTATTCTTAGTGAAAATTTGCATCGTTAGACATTTTAACTTCAATAAAAGCTTTTGTAACTTATTTCGATAAGATTTTTTAAAGTTATCTGAGATATTCTCACATTTTACATCTAAATATTTTTTAAAAAAAGCCATAGATCTCAGTTGTTCTTAAAAGGTCCATTTTCGGGTGTGACGACTTAGTATTAACATCCTGTATTTTAATGGCGTGTATGTCAAGAAAATGGTTTCAGGAATTATTTGGTGGATGCGCCAATTTTAATATTAAAATTCCTAAATTCTTAATTAGCTTCTCGTTTAAATTAAATCACAATTTTAATTATTAAAACGGTTAATTTTAAATTATACTAATTTAGCAGTTAACCTATTTTAATAATTGAAATTGGAGCCATAATTGCTTAAACGGTGTAAGATATAATCCAATTTTCATAATTTTCTTTAAAAAAATGCTTTGAAACGACAAGACTGAATAATAATAATAATAATAATAATAATAATAATAATAATAATAATTCAACGGTCACACTAGAATTATTGAGAATAAGACACATGGTTTTTATGTTTTAGAATTTTAAATCGTAGAAATGGGTTATAGGATCCGGAGAAATTTATTTAAACGAAGAAAGAATTGTGAAAAATTCATGAACCTCGCTGGGATTCGAACCCAGAGCCTCCCAATCGCTGGTCGGGCGCTCTATCAATTGAGCTACGAGTTTTCGTCGAAGTCTATGAATCCTTCACAAGCCTTTTTGCAAATCGTAACAAGTATACTCTCACAATTTGAGAGATAAATACTCAACACTAACATTGCGCAGTAAAAATTACATTAATGTGAACTTTAAGCCGTCACACACACACGAAGAATAATTATTTGAGATCCAACCTGAGAGGCTCTGGGTTCGAATCCCAGCGAGGTCCATGAATTTTTCACAATTCTTTCTTCGTTTAAAAAAAATTCTCCTGGATCCTATAGCCCATTTCTACGATTTAAATATTTAGGTTGGATCTCAAATAATTATTTTAGAATTTTACTTTAAATATGTTCAGTTCAACAATTATAAAAATTCACTATTTTAAGGAGCCAACATTTTATAGAAAAATCCCCCAAATGTTTCTCAGGCGGGACTGATTGAAGACTTTTGAACATATCTTAGCAGAAAAGTATACAATAATGACTGGGAATATCAAAACGAACAACAGTTGCAGACAAGAATCATTTTGACGAACCGGGGAGTACTTTTATCATTACTGCTGCGTTACGTAGAAAATAATGGACCCTTATTGTTGTTATAAAACTAGATTTTTAAAAAAGTTCTTTGATGCAGAACTTGGGTTCCATGGCCTACCTGATTTTGTCGATAGTAACATGAAAATATTCTAGCACACTTATCATGATGATCTTGTAAATTTCTGTAATAAATTAGTGCAATAACAACTGTTCCATTCTCCTAAAAATAATTACAAGAATTAATTCCTGTTTGTCCTGTAATCACACTCATGTTTCTTCCCAATCAGAAACAAAAAACCTCTACTCTTTGCCCCACTTAAATCCCTATTGTCTCGCAAACAATGGAATCCAGGAGCGTCCGTTCCAAGGGGCATCCTTCCTGCAGAAAACTTGCAAAACACAAAAGTAAAACGCGGAAAAGCAGTCAACTGTTCCGCTTCTAACGATCTTTGAATTCCTCCATTCGGGAATCACCGGGCAGCATCGGAAAAGCTCGGGGGGTGGGGAGACCGGAAATGTAGGAAATGCAGCTAGATTTAAGTTTGGATTTCCGGAATGTAAAACGAAATAATAAAACAAGAAGCATGCTTGTATACAGATATTTATAAACGGAAATGAAAGGTAAACGAAAAAAAAAAGATGGTGCATTGATTTGTAAGATGATTTTGAGATTTATAAACGTATACAGGGTGTGCACTAAAAACCGGAACATAAAAGTAAACATGGGATTTTAAAAAAGTGCAGAAATTGGATCCCCTTTACTTTTAGAGCAAAACTAATTATAAAAGGTTATTTAAAATTCAATTTTACATTTAAAATGTTTAGATACGATATAACAGCACACCTTACAGCAATGTTAAAATTTCGTTAAGAATCATACAGCTATGGAAATAAAACCACTGAACTCAATAATATATTACTGGAATGCGCCATGATTCTAGATTCCTATAGTAAAAAAACAGGCCGAGAGCGATAGCAACATGTAGGCATAAAATATGTTTTGTAGGTTTTTGAAATAAATAATGTTTCCAACCGTTTTGACTCCAATACAAGAGAAAATGAATTGAAAGTACACTAAGGACATTAACTTTTTGACATTTGTCAATGAAAATAATTTTTTACCTCAGAATGTGTAAAACGAAGACGGAAAAACCCCACGTCATGTTTTATTTCTTCACACAATATGAAGCTGACGACGCATTCCAGTAGTATATATTTGGTTCAGTAGGGCGAGTTAAGGCGCAGTTACACGGCGCGTGGTTCGTCGAACCAGGGTACCGGAGGGCAGTTCGCGATGTCTCGCGTTCTGACCACAGACATAATAAATAATATAATAAATAAATAAATATATCATCACGGCTTATTACCCATTGCTGGGTGTGCCAATCTGCTTTGTACACAGATGCGGCAATGATGAAATATTTGCACCGTGCGGGCGCTTACAAGGCGTCACCTGACGGGCAATCATTGCTGGCGTGGAGAGTGCACCACAGGGGTCAATTTTGTGCCATTTAAAATTGAAAATAATTGGCGTCGGTCGGGACACTGACACTCAGGCACGCGGCCACGAGACCCCATATAAATAATATAATAATAATAACCAGGGCTGACAAAACGACGCGTGGTTCGTTCAAATTTATGACTGAATTGGTTCACCGAAGCAATGTGAATAATGTCGTCTTGTGACTACAGAATCACATTCATGGATGCTAGGCAACAAATGATTGCATCTACTACTTTGTGTATTATAGGGCGCGAGCAGACACGTGACTCGAGCGTTCTTAACGTGCTACGAATCAGCTGATTTGTGTGCGCTTGTCATTTTGACAAGAACAATGTCACTTTGACAAGACCAATGTTTTGACTTATTTTAATTTGAACTGTTACGAAGTTATTATTTTTAATTTCATGTGTTTTACTGCATGAAAATTGTACATTAATAACATTTCAGCAATTCAAAATCAAAATAAATCAAAACATTGGTTTTGTCAAAGTGACACTGTTCTTGTCAAAGCGACATGCGTGCCGACATGCGCACACAAATCAGCTGATTCCAAGTACGTCAAGGTCGCCCGAGTTACGTGTTTGCTCGCGCCCTATACAGTTGGACCTTTTTAATCCGAACTAATAATTGCACAGGTTGATCCGGATTATCGAAATGTTCGGATTATCGAACAAATTACCGAAAATATCCATTCTCTTAATTTTCTAACAATTTCCATATTCTCACAATAAAAAATGCTTTATTTTCAAATATAAAATTAAAAAACAATTGTACTAACTTCATATGAATAACAAAATAAAGTACATGTAGGCATATTACATAAATCTATATTAAAGTTAATAGTAAATCTAAGAAACTGTGAAAAATTCGGTGATTTTGCTCTGTTTAATGTTCGCTTCTTCTACCTTTTTGGCTCGTTTTTTCATTTCCGATAGAATTAGAATGTGGTGTTCCGATTCATCATTTTCTTCAGCCCACTTCAAACACGTTTCAAAACTTCTGACTGTCTCTTTGTGCTTTACATGTCCTGGTATCACTTCTACTTCGTCGGAGCTTGATTCATTCTAAATATGTTCCAAAATATCCTTATCATTTGTGGATTCCCATGATTCTTCATGTCCGATAGCCCATTCAAGAGCTTCTTATCGTGTGACACCTTCAGAAATTTGGTAACCTCGTTATTTGTCTTTCTATACCCTCCAACTTCATTCTGTCCCTCCACTGTAATAGTGGAAGATTGTCGTCTTCAGTCCAACCATCATCAAGAAGTGGTGTAAGAAGTTTAGTCCAGGACTTTTGGATAAGTTCCGGCCTCACATCTTCCCATCCTCTTGATAATCCATCTAACAACATCTTTCAAATTAACTTTCTTCATTTCTGTAGAAATACCTGTACCTTCGGAAGCAACAATTTTTTAAAAGCCTCTTGTAATTTAAATTGATCGCTTTTTTATGTCGCAAATCGTTGATTTTCCCACATTGTATTTTTTCGATAAACTGGTCACTGTGGTACCCGCGTCTAAACTCTTAATAATCTCGATCTTTTCTTTAATCGATAAAGTAACGTGTTTTCTTTTGGTAGCCATCTTAGCTTTAAATTGCAGTGCAAACTTAACTCAGTAACAGACAAAGGTCTAATGAACAATGAACAGTAAACAGAGCAGTTCTTAGAGAATATGAAATCAAGGGATTCCCTCATTTAGGTTGCAGAATAAGGGAATATTAAATCAAGGGATTCCCTCATTTAGGAAGCAGAATAAGAGAATATGAAATCAAGGGATTCCTTCATTTAGGTAGCAGAATACATTATTCTACGGGATTCCTTCATTTAGGTAACAGAGAACATGGAACCAAGTGATTTTCTCATTTAGGTAGCAGGAATCACTCTGTTGTTCGAATTAACGAGGCGTTGTTCGAATTATGGCTCCGAGTTATCGCTGTTCGGATTACTGGAGGTTCGGAATAGAGCATGTTCGGATTAAAGAAGTCATGTTGTATATTCTGGATTATTGACGCAAAACCGTTTGAAAAATAGTGAAAAGTAAGCAAATATGTTTTTCTAATTGAAGGCCAAGACATAGTTCACACCTTTTTTGAATATGTCACAACGCATCTACACATTCGCAGGAATGGCGAGTCGAATTGCATGGCGAGTGGTTAGGCAAATGTGTAGTCTGTTCACTTGTCATTCGCCTCGATCCTCGCCTTGCCGCTCGTAGCACTCGCTCCAGGGGGTGGTTTTTGGGGACGAGTCAAAGGCTTATAACGATGCGGCGAAATCTGTCTTTACTTTCGGCTTTCGACTTTGTGGGTTGTGGGGGAGAACGTGCGAATGCCACTCGCAAATTTCGGCGAATGACAAAGTGAAACACGCGTTTTATTAGTGTGACTTGCACTGCAAGTGCTCCGCGATAAAGTGAGCTACGCGATAAGGTGAGCTACGCGAACCGTGTATGTCGAACGGTTGTGGTTTGTTGGGACAAATTCGCCGAACCACGCGCCGTGTAACTGCGCCTTTAGAGTAATCACAAAGTGCGTCAATGATGCAGTATCCCACGAATATCGTACAAAATTTTATGTATCACCGTGTACCATATCGCACTCATTTTAATTATGTAATAGTCTTGTTATCCCATGGACTGTTTTAATGAAAATTATTACCACACTAAAATTTCATTACCGCTCTCATTGGGCTAACACGGCCATATCGCATGGTGATATTTTATAATATATTTAAAAAAACAAGTTTCATAAGGCAATCTATTAACTCATGATTGCAAGTTTTACAAAGGAGTGCGATAACAGGCCTTATGAGAACATGTTTTCTATACTATTTTTTCTATTGAGGTAATTTTATATTTTTTTTTTAAATGCGTCTTGTCAAAAATATGTCTTGGTCTTTTTTTATCAGTTATACTGGTATTGCTTCCCGCTAACTTCACAGATAAAAATTCATTGTTGACTGACAGCAATTTGAGGTTATATGTCATTTATCTGTCAGTTTAGAAAGCAGTCATACCTCCTCTAGAAATCGAAAAGCTCCAAAAATAGTGCGTTTATAAATATTTAACGAAGTGTTTTCAGTGCGTTTATAGACTCCGAAATAGAAAAACATAATATTTTCTTCTGTTCTGCATTCGTTCTATAACATTATTTATGCCCGGTTGTACCGCTGACACTTAAATTTTAAGTATTCCTTAAATTGACAATATCATATCGAAACGAAACATCAAATTAGTTATTGAATATTGCTGTCAAAATTTCGATTTGAATTTTTTTTTAAGTCTAGTTTAAAATTTAAGAATCAGCAGTGCAACTGAGAATTAAACTATACACCGGGTGTCTACTTTTTTCCCGAACATAGAAAATTCAATGTTAAAATTTTGATTTGGCGATATCTCTTTACCTATTAATTTTAGAAAAAAAGTGTAGTGAAGAAAAATATTCAGAATGAAAATGTGCACTGATGAATATCAAGTTTGTTGTTCATTTGTTTCTTATGTACGAGTTAGAAGCAAAAGAAAATAATCGATTTAAGGAAATTATCAGAGCGCCATGAAAAATAAGACAGTAATTTATGTTTCTTGTTTCTGACATTTCTGACAGAATAGAATAATAGAAAGGCAATCTAGAAGTAAAAAATTAGTCACAAATAATAATAATAATAATAAACGCAAATGAAATGTCAAATCTGTCAGATATGTCAGAAACATCAAACATAAATTATTATTTTATTTTTCGTCGCACTCTGATAATTGCCTTAAATCCAGTATTTTCTTTTGCTTCTAACTCGTACATAAACAGCCAAATGAACAACAAACTTGGTACTCATCGATGCTCATTTTCATTCTGAACATTTTTCTTCATTACACTTTTTTTCTAAAATTAATATCGCCAAATTAAAATTTTAACATTGAATTTCCTATGTTCGGGAAAAAAGTAAGACACCCGGTATATACGAGTAAATTATGAACTATAATAATAGTAGAAAACAATGAGTGCAACAATTATAAGTATTGATATTTTATTATATTCCGGTTTTCGGTGAATATGAAAAGTAATCTTGAACATCTATTACTCATTTTCCTATTATAATTGCCACAAAAATATCATTGTTATTTCTCATTTTATAAAGATCAATTTCCTAAGAATTGAAGTAAATGAACGAGATTTATTCACATAGCATAAAATACTTGAATTGTTTATTGTTTCAACATTGGAAAAATTCTATATTTACTAAATAGATTTATGAAACGATATATTTATTATATTGGCGCATCCACCAAAATTGTATACAAAATTTAATAGACACAACATCCGATCTATTATTATTATGCTTGTACTCGTGTCTATTATTATACAGTTTTTAGTTAATTATTTTATATTTATAGATATAACTACATTCAGGTTCAGAATTTCAAATGGGAACCTAGATCATATGTGATATCGGTGGATGTGTATTCTAAAAACAAACAACTTCTGTTAGAAACTTATAATTATATATATATTGAAATTCAAATATGGTCACATACCCCATTATATTTTCAGTAACATTTTTTAAAATAATGACTTCCAAATGAACTCTCTTCAGATGGCGATGGTGTTATGGGAAGACTTGAATAAGTTGTTTAACGTATATAAACTTTTGATTATCAATGAAAATGTATTTCGTAGTAATAAACTTATATTAAGTAAATAAAACTGTATTTATAAACAAATAAATTTGTATAAAACATTACTTTGTTCATATTTAACGGTGTATATAGTATATACATATAATGTATATATTTTACTTTTATTTTACGTTGTTTTCTTTAAAATTTATTGAATAATGTGGTTTAATTTATGCACGCCCCTTTCGCCGAAATGTAGAGGAAGGTACGGATGCATAAAACTAGATTAGCACATATACGTACAAGACAAAATTACAGAAAAAATGTCTCAATTAGAAAAAAAAAATTAAATCCAGAAATGGCGCCAAATTTTGAATCCTTTATTTAATACATGTAAAAACGGCCGCGCTCGAAACGCCATCTAGTCTATAGTTAAAACGGATAGAGTATAGGGCGCGAGCAGACACGTGACTCGAGCAACCTTGACGTGTTTAGAATCAGCTGATTTGTGTGCGCATGTCATTTTGACGAAAACAATGTCATGTTGACAAGACCAATGTTTTGACTTATTTTGATTTTTAACTGCTAAAATGTTATTATTTTTAATTTCAAGTGTTTTACTTTTACTGCCTAAAAATTATAAAATATTAACATTTTAGCAATTCAAAATCAAAATAAGTCAAAACATTGGTGTTGTCAAATTGACAATGTTCTTGTCAAAATGACATGCGCACACAAATCAGCTGATTCTAAGCACGTCAAGGTCCCTCGAGTCACGTGTCTGCTCGCGCCCTATAGGCAGTGTGCACAAAAGTATTCAGCGCCGACAGCGGACAAAAATGACAAAATTGGTTACTCATTGAAACATAGCAAGGTTATATTTTATGTCAGAATAATTTTGCAATTTCTATTTTATAAAATATTTGCAATGAATGCGAATGATAAGACGTTAAATATTATGTGATGCAGTGGTGGATCTAATAATTCTTACAAAATTACCGATTGAAGTATCAAATTTCATAAATTTCCTAGAAGATTATATGAAAAACAGATGTATAAGAAAATAACTTTTCAACAGATATCTTCTACTAATATGAAAAATTCTTTTAGGTATACATATTTTCTCATTGTAAAAGATACTTATCGTATGAATCAAATTTCAACAATGGTCGTCTGATTGCAATAATGAATTATATAAAAATGTATTTCTTAAGTTAATATTTCAACAAGTTATAATACAAGAAGCAGAAAAATGTCTTTAAATTGTATAATACTTACAGTTGTATGAAAAAGAAGTCTATTTTTGATATAATTCGTCTATTTATTATAGATTTTGTACATGTAATGTTAATGTTAAAGATAGAAATTCACATTTTTCGTGTATTTTCTTTTCCGAGCTAGTGCAACTGATTCCACTTAGAGCCTGGTATATTTTCAATGAAGAATCTTCTTCATTTATTGCGAATATAAAAGAAAGATGCTAACATCATACACTGATATCGTGATATGTAGAAATTTTGTTCTTTCCAATCATTCAAGTTTTCCAACTTTTTAATCTTAATTTCCACGTATTGTCTGTCTTGTAACATTCAACTAATATTATAAATTATAATATAAATTTAAATATGATAAAATGGTTTACAGAAATCACACATATTATGAGAAAAATTATATTTTCTGCCATAGTACCTTCGCTGGTATTTTGACTTTTTTGATTGTCACAACACATAGCATTTTAAAAATTTTCTTTATTCATTTCAATATACTACGATGTATAATATTCATGCACAATAGCAAAAACTCAAAATAAAATTGTAAATTGTATCACTTTCTCGAAATGTCAAAATTGATTCGGTAACCAAAAATGTCAATGTAGCCGTTAGAGGCGCTGACGCTCAAAATGTGCACATCGCCTATATATGCCCTTAAAGTCTTTACCCGAAGTTGTAAAACACCCGGTATATTTTGATATCTTGTATCTTGGTGAACGTCGTCCTCACAGAATTTCTCTTGTTGTTGCAGACAACGCCGGGTCGTGTGTGTGGGCTGGTGAACGGGGCCGAGGCTCGCGTCTCCGTCTCCAGCATGTCGCGCCTCTCCGCCCTGTTCTACACCGTGGAGGTGGGCGACACCAAGTTCACCATCCTCAAGCGCTACCAGAACCTCAAGCCGATCGGCTCCGGCGCGCAGGGCATCGTGTGGTAAGCGATTCATTTCTTTAAAACAAACATTGGTGCATGAGGAGTTACCGAGGGAATAGTTACGTATGTGGTATTAGGAAGCATATCTGAATATAAAGAAATATTATATTGTTCTTTTTTAAAAAGTAAAAGCCATTCTTATACCTTTACATAAAACTTAGATGTGGCAGTTCTGTACATAGATATAGAATAAATTAATTATTATTCATTTTTGGGACTCCAGATACTGATATCATTTCATATTTATGAGTGTGATATTTCAGTAAGTATTTTACTTCTGCATTTATTGTCCGTAATACAAAAGCCGGTATCCCACTGTAAATTTTTTTATAAAAATGGACGTAAATATTTTTATAAAAACCGTTTTGACAGAATTTTTATGTAAACAGTATTTACATGACGTCACGTAAAAATTTTGATGTGACGTCACATAAATACATCAGTTTGTATTCATTTTGTTGAAAACTGCGTAATGATTGGATGTTGATGCGGGCGTGCGCAATGCGATTGCTTGAACCATATGTAAAATCATTTTCTAAAGACAGCTGTTATTCCCTGATATGATTTGAACGGCGGTGAGCGTTTGTTTATTTTGAAATCGGAAATAATATGAAGCAAAATCAAAATGTGTAGTGTGGTTGCCTGAACAGACAGCGTTTTAATTGATTTGTATAGAAATGAAGAAGTTTTATACCACACAAAATCGCCTGAATATTATAATAAATACACCAGGCAAAGTGCGATTTTCAACTGTTAAATGTTATTAACTTATAATAATCAGGCAATACAACATCAAAAAATAAGTAAGTTATTTAATATTTACATGCGTATTCTTTGCATTTCTTTTTTCTCCTTTTACATTTCCGTCCGAATCCTATTAGAATACTCATTAATCGTAACTAACAAAGTTTTTCAACCAATAATTTTACGTAGTATTAGTGTAAATATCTTGATCTATAATTTATAAAGTGTATTTTGAATTACCTATACAAATTTGTAAAAATAAAATATGAAGTAAATAGTAAATGAGAAGCCCATACAAATCCGCCTCGTTCAAGCATTTTAAGATGGACTTTATTCACCTATATACTCACGTCGTACCCTTTAAGTAGTGACGATAAAAGGATTAATTTTTCAAAATTTATGTGTACACTAGATAGAAAAATGCCTATTTTTCATGTGCCGAAATACACTGCCTTAATTGAGTGTCACGTTTCTTACTTTACTTTCGAACGATGTTCATGATTTTTAAGAAATGGTCTTTCATTCGAAGAAAATTTCTGTAATTTATTTCATCTTCTATTCGTAATTTGGTGTGTGTGATAATTAAACACTGCGATTTGTATTTCTTTTCTCCAGTCATAGACTAGTCCACCAGCGATGTTCTAATTTTTTTATTTTTTGTATAACTGTGTAACCCATTACTCCAACAATTATTGCAGCTAACATTTTTTTATTTGAATGGACGTTATTCATAATGAAATTACAAAACGCAACTACTTCTGCAGAACAACGGCTACAAAATGAGGTTTAGTAGTATCTTTGGCGCCAATTCTCTTTCATGAGTTATGCAACACTCCATAAAAACGCGTAAATTTTTTTACAATGAGATGTAGTACTTTTCATGGAACGTTTTTATAAAAAAAATTACAGAAATTTTTATAAAAATTTTTACATTGGGATACCGGCTTTAACATAACCATGTTCGAAAAGTAAATTTATTGTATTATTCAGAAGCAGTTAATTTATCACTGAACAATAACTAGTTACATAATTTACAGAATTTATGTTCAGATATGTTTTATATGTAATATACATAAATTTATTCGTAATTTTAAAATAGTGTGTAATTATCTATATTAGTTTGTAGTATGGTTTATCGTTTTAATGCATTCTAAATTATTATTTATGTATTATTTATTATATATTGTTATTATTATTTTCACATATATGTTTACAACATTTATTTATAAGGAAATATTTCTCATAATAAACAGGGTGTCCAGGATAACTTTTCCAACATGGGAATCTCGGGAACTATAAGATATACGAAGTCGTTTAAATTATACAAATGTTGCCCCATTAGGAAACCATTTTATTAGTGTTTTGTTATTTGACAAAAATTCATAGGTAGATATTGGCGAAAATGTAAATTTTGCAGTTTTTAACTTCCGTCACATATCTTTGGGCAAAAAAATCAGTGGTGAGTTTTTGATGAATAAGCACGTTTTAGGGTCCTTAGAATACGATTTTACTATTTTTACGATGATGAGTGTGTGTGCGTGCGCGCGCGAGCGGCCACGAGATCCTATTATTAGTTTTTGAGTTATGATGTCAAAGTTTTAATTTTTATATAGACGCCATTATGAAAAGTTGCACCATTGAAAAGAGAATTTTTTTACCTTTCCAACCATGTTTAATTTGTCTGTTTTCATTTGTTTCAAACAAAATAAAACAATTTCTAAATTTGTAGGTTAAAAACAATTATTGTTGCAATGAAACAAATGAAATCATCAGTCAGGTATTATCATTTGTTTAATTTTAACTTTATAATAGATATTCATATTCTTTAATATTTCTAACATACGTAGCATTGAAACATTTTTTAAAAATATCTTTATAAATGTCATTGCCTACTATGACGTCCAAATAAAAATATTGAGACTATAAAATTTTGAGAACTAATTGAAGAAATTATGAATTAAAATAATCAAATTGTTATTTGCAATTGTGTTTTTCAATTGTTTCATTGCAACAATCATTGTTTTTAACCTATAAATTTAGAAATTATTATATTTTCGGTGTTTGAAAACATAAAAATAGTCAAATTACACATGGTTGAAAGCTAAAAAATTCTCTTTTCAATATGGCGTCTATATAAAAATTAAACTCTGATATCATAAGTCGAAAACAAATAGTGATAAAAAAAATTGAGGATCGCCATTCGAAAGAACATAAAAAATGCCTTAAAGATGCGTAAATTAAAATCCAGTATTATTTAACATTTGCAAGATAGCAAAAATAAAAACCAACAAAATTTACATTTTCGCCAATATCTAGTGACCTATCCATTTTTACTCAAATAACAAAATACCATTAAAATGGTCTAATGGGGCAACTTTTGTCTAATTTAACCGACTTCGTATGTCTTATATAGTTCTCGAGATCACCATGTTGGAAAAGTTATCCTGTACATTCTGTACACGTAACAATATTTTAATATACATTGACCGGCAAAAAAGATGACTACTTAAAAATGTCCATATATTATCAAATTTGAGATGATATTAGTTATGTGGAAATTACATTAAACTACGAAATTACAGTTTTTATTTAACTATGGAAAGTTTGTAAATTTGTTACCTCCGAAAGACAGAATAAAGCATTATAAAACTCATTACTTGTCAAAATAATAAAATCTGCCCTGGGGAAAAAATGTCTACATTTCGTCCCTACCTAGAGGCAAAATTTGCATTTAGTCTCGGTCATCGGAAATATATTTATAGAAAACTAGATAATATATTGCAAATATTTCCTTATATTTGTTGAGTATTTTTTGTGTTTTCCTCATTATTACCTACAGCGTCATCATTCAGGTAAACCCACTTATCTTTTGTTTTATTGTTGATTTCGTTTAGTTAACCCGTTGTGTGATTTCTGCCTTCTTCATTGTTGTGCTGTGTTAGTTTTGTTTAATATGGAAGAATTCAAACGGTTTTCGTTTGGGGACACAGAATTTCGTGTGCCGTCCAGGTATACGGATTTGAATCCTATGGGAGGAGGTGCTCAGGGCGTCGTCTGGTAAGGAAGAATTTTGGATGGTTTCATACGAAAAGAAAAATAAATTGTTGATTACAACAATCGAAATTGTGATTACAGTAATGAAATAATTCACAATGAAATGCTTTTTATGTACGAGTCGGTACCCAATAATAACGAGAATTATATTCTGGCTGATGGTAGGGTGCTAGTTCTGACTTCTCCCGCTAGGTACCTTTCGTAGACATTTTTTTTGGATCTGTTGCCCAAACGTTATCCTTGTGGCAGCGTACAAATATCATAAAGTAGGGACAAAGTGTGTCTGTGTCAGTACCTCTTTGAAGTTCGTATGGCTAGATCGAATGACCTTGAGTAACGTTGGCAGGAATTTCCGAAGAGTGTTACGAGGTGGAGCTACAGTAATATTGCATAAATTTCAAATGGGAAAAACGAACGTTTTTCAGATTTAAATTAAATTAAAATATTTAGACAAAATCTCCATTTCTGCAGGCAGATGTTCTCTAAGATATTTATTGCATTAAACTAAATGAAAAGAACAAATGGATATTGAAATAGTTATTTATGATATAAGTGTTAAAAGTGACATTTCATTTTGTGAGAAGGAAGTTTGGAACACGACGCGTGTTCTACAAACACATTTATTTCATTTAAATTTGTCTTTGTAAAAAAATTGACATATGTCAAAAATGTCGATTTGTTGTTCCATTCGTCATTACCAAGGTAATTTACTTTTAACACTAGAATTAAAATATCGCATTTTTAATTGGAGGATGCCGTGTTAAAAATTCAATTTTTAATAGTGTTTGTAGAAAATAGCTATTTGTGTATTAAGAGCGCAAAATAGGACATTGTCGATTGAGAGGTTGTTGCCGCGCAACGCAGGAGCGAGGCATTCTCTCGAAATCGAGAATGTCCATTTGCGCTCGAAACACACACAAGATTTTTTCTACAGTCGCCACAATGGGGTCCTACACCATAACAAAAATTTATTTTTTATTTATTCTTACTTATCGGTATTTTCCATTCTTCTTGAGCTATTGCTTCAATCTAATCTAAGCATTTTATACTTTCGTTTTTGTAAATGAATGCCCTATTTTATTTTCACAGCAGTGCGGCATTTTGTTTGGTTATGTAACATACCGACAGAGCAGTTATATGTCAGATTGACTTGTTAAGTGGGTAATGTGTAACTACAGTGTCATTAATTCCTGACTAAACGTTTCCATTAAGAATGTAGCCAAGTAACATTTCTCAACATTGTATAGGTAGAAATTTGAGGAGCGAGCGTTTTTTCTACTTTAGCGCTCTAGAGCGGCAAAGTGACATTTTGCGTTGACAAAAGAGCGCAAATGGCTACTTTGTATATAGACAGTAGAAAAACATATTTATTGATGATTATTTTCATATACAATACAAATCTGTGCAATATTTACATAAAATAGCGTATTTAAAAGAAATCATTCCTGTCAATATCATTTGTAAATCTAAGTAAAGACGTATTTTTATGAGCATGTGTCCCGTAAACAAGTTCTCACTACACAAACGTTTTTAATTACTTTATTGTCACACATTTTTAGTAGAAAAAACAGTAAATCGCTGGAATACCAAAAAATTGTTATTCTGTAAACAAACAGTGCTGCTTTCGGAACGGATATAAGCAGATAAGCAAAAGCTACAGCCAATTTCGCGCAGGCTCATTCAAATTCGAATTGTAAAATGTAGCCAAGAAATGTAGCTGCTTGTTCCTACTCTTGGTGCGTTCGGCTTGCTAACGCTTTTCACTCTTTTGACTCCAAGTGTTCCTATAACCTTTCGGGTATGTACGATGGAGTAAATGGATGTCACTCCTTGATCGTTTGGGTGCACGGGCGTTTACCAGGCGTCACCTCACGGACACTCGTTGCTGGCGTGGAGAGTGCACCACAGAGGTCAATTTTATGTCATTTAAAATTCAAAATATTTGGCATCGATCGGGATCGAACCCGGTTCCCCTGATTCGCGACCAGACACTCAGGCACGCAGCCACAAGACCCCATTAAAATTAAAATAAGTCAAAACATTGATCTTGTCAAAGTGACATTGTTTTGTCAAAATGACACGCGCACACATTTGAGCTGATTTTAAGCACTTCAAGGTTGCTCGCGTCACGTGTCTGCTCGCGCCCAGGGTGTCTAACAAAGATATCTAGCGGGAGAAGTCAGAACTAGAATCACACGCCAGAAAATAATTCTCGTTATTTTTACGTACACCCTCGTACAATAATGAAATTTTTAATTTGTCATTGTTATATTTACAAAATAGTGTTTTAGAACTTAGTATCTCAGGTCGTATGAAATTCTCCAAAATTCACAATTTTAATTAATTTATGTTATGTAGTATTTTAGTTTAGTTTTCTTTTGCACTGTATTTTGTATCAACGTTGTTTGCATTTTTATTTTTGCTCGTAATGTTTTGTATACAAGTAGTTACATTAGTCCTATATTTATATCATGAATAAAAGTAAGTATTTCACTGTGTATGGAATTACAAAACATATTTTCTCTTGGTTTCAGAACTAATCTTTTCAATTTAATAAATCAGATTGTGAATGGGTAATGTCTTACATTAGTACGGGGATTTTTAGATACTTAGAGACTTGGTACATAACTGAACATTTATCAAAATTAAACATTTTATTTACGAACTGTAACCTAGTACATACATATTTTACCAAAACACGCTGATTCCAAACCACAGGTCGATATCTCCTCGTTCTCGAGGTAATATTTACTATTATTTACATTTAAAACTTTACCCATTTCTGGGTTATCGTTACCTAAAAATCGTTTATACTCTGTTTGAAATATCGAAAGAATTTTTCACAAATAGATTCTTGTGATACAAGTCATTATGTTAGTTCGGCTTAAAAAATATCAACTTTTGACCAATAAAATGACATGTAATCACAAGAATCTTACAGTTAAAAACACTTTCGATATTTCAAACAGAGTTTAGAAATTGTATCAGTAGCACTAGGTACGTTCAATAGCCTTAGCGCTAGCTAGCAACTGTTAGCGCTAGATAACTGAACGACCTACTAAGTATCAGCTGACAACGTTTTGCTCGAGCACTAGCTAGCGGTTAGCATATGATTTCTAATGTATTCCATTTGCCACTTGGATCAGATCTAACTTACACTTTTGAATCAGTTCATTTATTTTGTCATTCCATTTGCACGGATCAGTTTACCCCCACCACTAAATTTACTGATTCTGCTCAGCGCGAAGTAATCCTCAAAATACTTGGTGCAGTTTGTTCAGTTACGGATCAGTTTGGTGCAGTTTAATAAAATTGTGGGTGATTTGAATACAATTTCTAAACATGGATACATTACAAGTATAATGCAGAAAATAATACAACGTATATATTAGAATAAAAATAGATACCACAACTGTATTTTTAACGAAGACTGAAAAGCCAAAAAGTATTATTTAGTTTTTACACACATATATGCATCATTCAGGAGGTACCTGAAAATATTTTTTTATTATTATTAAGTAGTTCTTTCTTTATAACTTACATGTTTATAAAATATTTTATTTAAAATGCGTTTTAAGTTTTTTTTTTTTTATAAAATATATTATTATGATTTCACACTTCGTAAAGTTCAAGTTTTGACAGATAATACAGTGTTGTCAAGTATTGTTTTGCTTAAAGGTCACTGTTAGTTACCGTAGGTCATTTACTGACAGTAGGATAACATCAACTCTAAACACTAAAGGTCACCTTTAGCTAGAGACCACCTCTAAGCTATTTTAACGTTGACACAAGAATTTCTTTATTATTTTTAATCAAATAGTGACATTAACCGTATAATGGTTGTTCCATTTGCACATCTGGACCACTATTAAGAGATCTGAACTGAACAAAGTGTACTAATCTGGCAAATGGAATACTACTTTCATTGCTAGGTTAGTGTTAGGTACCAATTTCAAAATGAGCGAACAGCGCGAAATCGTTTTTCTAACTTATAAAGATACAATTGGTCTATAATATTCAAAGTAAGTTTATTATAATTATATTTCTTGTCGTATTTTGGTATTATACATCCTCATTTTGCATTTTGCGAGCAGACACGTGACTCGATCGACATTGACGTGATTGGAATCAGCTGATTTGTGTGCGCATGTCATTTTGACAAGGACAATGTTACGTTGACAAGACCAATGTTTTAATTTATTTTGATTTTTAACTGCTAAAATGTTATTATTTTTAATTTCATATGTTTTACTGCTTAAAAATTGTAAAATAATAACATTAAAGCAGTTCAAAATCAAAATAAATCAAAACATTGGTATTGTCAACGTGACATTGTTCTTGTCAAAATGACATGCGCACACAAATCAGCTGATTCCAAGCACCTCAAGGTCGCTCGAGTCACGTGTCTGCTCGCGCCCTATAGCATATGCACAGTGCTCTAACTGCAAATTTGTTTCCTGGCTACACATAGTGGCTGCTACAACAATTTTGTTAACAAAATATGTTTTGTCGTAAAATTCTGTTAACACAATCGCCTGCATTTTGATTTTAATCTCAAATTTTAACTTTATTGTCGTTCAGCAATTAAACCTGTTCGCTGTAATAGAAGCACTAGCAGCTAGATAGCATTTTTAGTCATTGAACGTACCTTTGCTTTAAAAAAATGAAAATGTGTGTAATTATGTATTTTGCCCATAGAATCAAATGGCAAGGTTGCCAGACGTCTATCTCCACCTATTTTTTATTTATCCCCCAAAAATGAAGAAGAATTGTTTTTGTCAGGATTTTTTTTAAGGGGATCGTCTAGGCTCTTCCAAATGAACGAAAAGAGGCTCTACAATTCTACCAATTATGCGAAATCTGTTAGGAATTTGTTACTCATTTTTAACATATTTATTAAGAAAACTTTATATTATGTCTGTAACGTTTTATTTTTGCAATATTATTGTTCTTATATTTATGGCAAAGCTCTACAATTGTTGAGTTTTGGTTAATTTTTAAGTTAATTATTCGAAAAAAGAATAAATATTTTAAAACGTTACGAACCTAATTTCATGTTTTCCAAGAGCGTGGGTTTAAATTTTATTACAAATAAATGACAAATACAGCCATAATTAGTAAAAAGATGAGACGTGTTTTGTGTATTTTCAACGCTAAAGTATAAATAAAAACTTACAGACGTAATATTAAGATTTTTTAATAACATGACAAAAATAAGTTACATGTTCGTAACAGATTTTGCATAATTAACAATAATTTAAAACATCTTTTCGATCATTTGGAAAAGAGTAGACTGAGGACTAGACGATCCCCTTAAATTCTAGAAAAATGTGTCTAATTTTCCACTCGGAAGATATCGTGCATTTTCGGGGTATCGGCCCTCTGACGGCTAGACTTTTGTCAATGTTTAAAAATCAGTGGTAATCCAACCCCATATCTAACAACGTGACCACACGTGACGAACAAAAGTATCCTCAATTGGCAGATCGCTAAAGTGGAAGATCATCTCAGCCATCGTGATAGACCAGCCATAGCTCAAATGGTTAGTGGTTCGAGCGTCACTCCTGCAAAGTAAAGGCCCGAGTTCAAATCCCGGTGGCTGACATGATCTTTTCACTGTTTATTCCGAGATATTCGAGCCTATTCTGTAACTCAGTGGTTAATTTTTAACCACTGGTTAAATTTTCTAACCAATCAAGTATGTTGACATATAACAAAAAAACAGATTTTTAGTTCTAAAATCAATATCTATCGGATGAAAATTTTAACCAATGGTTAACAATTAACCACTGAGTTACAGAATAGACCCGATTGTGGTTTGAAAATTTAGAATCAGCGCGGTGAAATGTACGAATTATCCCGAGGCATATCCAAAAGTATAAGTAAAAGATTTATGAAAATTTTCAAAATTTACGCAATGCTAGGCGAATTGAGTGTATATATCTGTGTTTATTTCTATGTTTCTATCTGTTTCAGTGCTGCATATGATACGGTAACGCAACAAAATGTTGCGATAAAGAAATTAAGCCGGCCGTTTCAAAATGTAACGCACGCGAAACGTGCGTATAGAGAGTTTAAACTAATGAAACTCGTTAATCACAAAAATGTAAGTTAATTTACTCTTATCTTTATCTTTACACACTTTTACTACTTGTTTGTTAATAGACAGAATGCATTTGAAAATTAATTCTATAGATAGATTAAATATGATTAAATAGATTAGTTTTTCACTTTAACTGTTGCCGTATTTATTTAGAATGTTCAGCTATTCATATATTATAGAGGGTGAGCAGGAGAAACCGTAATATAGGCGCTTAACATGAGAAAACAGTTTTTCTCAACTCAAATTTCGGGTCTATTCTGTAACTCAATCATTATCATTTATCGATCATTATCGAGGTAACGATCGATTGCAATCCAAATTGGGATTCTGTAAGTCACTTGATCATTAAAATTGGTTAATGATACTCGATACCACACAGAAATTTATTGATCAGTAATATGCTGTCGATATCATATTAATGATGGATAACAAATGTCAAAATCAGATAAAAGTAGCAGTTAGAATATTATATCGCCTGTATTTAATGCAATATACATAATTGAAAGAATATACAAGTAAGCATTTTATATCATATTATATAATTCGTACTATTTACATTTTTATGCTGTTTATAGATTTAGGTTACGTATTCACAACAAGTCACTAAGAAATGCAAGTGACCCTTTCTCCTTACGCAATGAAAATTTTAAATAAATCTTTTAAGTAATCCGAGAATTCGCCCAATATTTAATCATAACACTCAAGCCTCATCTGCGAAATGGTAGAGAAATGACATCCGGGACCATTGCTAGAAACCGCGAGGCCTAGAGCAATTATTATGACATGTGAGGCCCCTTCGAAACTATACATTTATAACTTCCATCACAATTTTATTGTATTTTTTTCTTCGTAAAATGCTATTGAAATATTAATGAAATTTCCTTTGTTGGATTCATTCTTGTAATCAGTAAAATATTCTTTGTTGTATTAAATAATTTTACAGTTATAGTTTTCAATATAATAATGACAGAGAAATATGCGTCTGGAAGGATATTTCTTTAACTTTTATCTACTAAATTTTAATAGTAGGGAATATCGGTGGAAACAACAAGATCAAATTGCACCTATATTATCACCACTCTATAGTTAAAACGGATAGAGTATAGGTATATTTTATATTGTTAGAACTATTTTTTTTTTTCGCAATTCTGTGAGTGAATATTTATTTATACCGTATGTCTATCTTAAAGGTGTACATAGGAGATTAACATGGGAAATCAGTTTTTTGCAATTTCCTGCTCGCCTAATTATTATAAGCAAAAACGCATCAAATAAAAGTATTTGGGCATAAAATTCTGCATCTAAATCAATAAACAGTATTACCTTTACATGCTTTATAACGACAGTAATTACAAGCCGCTCATTTCTAAAATAAACGCGTGCGCTAAAATCACGTCTTATGAAACTTGTATTTTAATGTACTATTATTTGGGCATCAAAAGTGTAAATTTTAAAATTTTGACGCCCAAAAATTCAGACTTTTATTCTCTAAATCTTTAATTTTAAATGGCTATCATTTAAACGGTCACCATAATATTGATGTTTTGGTCAGCTCTAACCAAATATTGAGCTGATTTATTTTTTCGCTACATAGTTCTTGCTGGCCAAAAATTTAAATGGCGAATCTTTTAAATACTTCCCATTTTAATCACTTCCTAACGTTTTACGCGACAGATAATATTTAGGAAAACGCCTGTATCACGGTTTCTAGTGTGCACCTGTATGTAAAGTAATACATTCATCACGACATTCATAAACGATCAATAAGTACCAGCAAATTTAACACCTTACATACATATACAATACCAATAGTTATTAATATTATTTCTCCAATTTATCTTTTTTGTTTTAGATTATTGGCTTGCTAAATGCCTTTACACCACAACGATCCCTCGAAGAGTTCCAGGACGTCTACCTGGTGATGGAGCTCATGGACGCTAACCTTTGCCAGGTGATCCAGATGGACCTGGATCACGAAAGGATGTCTTACCTGCTGTACCAGATGCTGTGCGGTATCAAACATCTTCATAGCGCGGGCATCATACATCGGGTGAGTCAAAAAATATTTGGACTGGATTCTAGAATACCCACCGCCCTTGAAATTCCATTTTTTGCAATGTCGTCTTTTAGCTGATATATATCAAAGAAATAGGGCTCGGAAGATGACGAGACCTATCATATGTTTTGTCCCTTTCTCACTTCAGACTCGATCTTCAGCTCTGTCCCATGCTAACTTCAGACTGTACTTTCGACACAGTGCGCATGCGTCAGTTTGAATAGCTGTCATATTTCTAGCAAGATATCAAATGAGAATAAAATGAAGACAATAAGAAAGAATCAAATAGGTTTTTATTGAATTCTTCAATAATATAATATAATGAAAAATAACAATGTGATCTTATATGTATATTCATAAGTATTACGTTCAAGATGCTCTTCGTCTTCATTATTTATAATAATTTATAAATTTATAGCTTCATCAACGACCTACTATCAAATCTGAGTAATCGATAATATGTCAGCAAGTGATATTCTCATAAATATAAACGGCTATGAGCCACAGACCACGTCTCTCTTGTTTTTCACATGTAACCTACCTACTACACCTACCCTGCCTATACAAATTGTCACTTGTTACTTATGTTCAAATATGATTAGGTTTTAAATATTACCTCGATAATCGGTGCTTGATGGGATAGCAAACAGTTTTATATTATAGTCCGACGACAAACTTGCACCCAACAACGCACTGGCATCGTTTGAAAAAGAATGACAACACTCACAACCAAAGAAAATAACAAAACAAATAACAACAAACAAGATAACAAAAAGAAACAAATAATAAAACAGTACAATGTACTCGTATAACATTCACACAATCAATCGCTATATACATAAGAACCGCCGAATAACAAAATGGTAACAAATTCCACGCTTGCGCAAACTCTTTCTTAAAATTTACCGCTAGAAAAATATGACAGCTATTCAAACTGACGCATGCGCACTGCGTTATAAAGTACAGTCTGAAGTTAGCATGGAACAGAGCTGGAGATCGAGTCTGAAGTGAGAAGGGACAAAACATATGATAGGTCACGTGATCTTCCGTGCCCTATACAAAATTAGGACGCAGAAGCATGTATTTATATGTTTTTTTTTTTCAAAAATAAAGTCAGATTTTATCTATTCCAAATCCAAAGGCTGTATTTGTGAAAATTATGACATAACTTCTTCGCCTGTAAATTTTCAAAAAAATACTTTAATGTAACGGTAACCTAATGCACAGAACTCAATAGACCAGAAAAGTGTAACGGTCAAATTTAGGCGCCAAATTCAAACTCAATTCATAACGCTGAGAACATAATTTTAATCGCCGTATATTTCTTACCAAGGAAATTTTACCTCAACTTTAAAGGCCGAGAAATCTCATAAAAGTAAATCTCTTATGCAAAACATTATATGTACCACCTAGAATGATCATTTATCTCCAGATTCGTACAATAATATTCACATGAACTGTGCACAGTTTATAATTATTTAAATAAAAATACAACACTACAAAATTCAATGAACGAATATCGCGATTGGTCTTATAACTTCGGTACGCAGCCAATCGCAGCATAGCTTGTGTTGCACTTGACCTATTTACGGGCGGGTGAGGAACTATCCACGATATACGGAATTTTAACTTACACGTAACATTTTATTTTCTAATAATTTTCTTACTCTATCTTTTCAAGGATTTTAAACAGTTGCAATCTATTACTAAATAAACAAACTATCAAATCCTTAACAAGAGCTGCTTAATTTCTTTTACAAAATCTCTTTTTTTTGCAGTAAAATCACACTTCCATAAGAAACTTATAGCGTTTTTAGCTTACAAGTCGAGTGCGCACTAGTGCGCACTTTTTTGCACTGAGCGTTTTCAGCTTGCCATTGAGCGCAAAAATTAGTCAGCTGTTGCGTTTTCAGCTTAAGAAAAAGTTGCACCGTGCACTGGTTCAGTGCGACTTTTGTGCACTGACTCCCTAGGCAAGTGCAATAGTGTCAGTGCAAATGTGGCAGCTAAACAAAATCGTTTTCAGCTTAAACTGCACTGCCACCGGATGAGGGCAGAACTCGTTCAGTGTGGTCACGTGATATGTTGCACTCAGTGCGCACTTGCACGGTGTAAGCTGAAAGCGCTATTATACTAGGGAATTCCAACTATGAACTCGCGCCAAAAGCAAATTGTAACCTTACTTTTCTGGTCCATTTGACGAAATTCGGGTACGGGTATATTATGTACGTAATATAAACCGATACGTTATGGGTGCGTTTTTTTATTCCGAAGATATGTATCCTTGCAGATAGTCGTTTTTTATTACATATATGCATCTGCTATGCAGCTGGACAGTGTTTTTTTTATTTAACTGCAATACTGCAAAGCGGTTTTACTTGTTGACTGCGCGCAGTTATGCATCCAACTTTGAAAAGGTTGCATTGGATGTACGCATGCGCAGACAGTATTTGAAAGTTATCACAATAACCAAAGATATTAATCTTCAATAAATATTGTAGTAGCATTTGTAGCGATAGTAAACATTTTGAATAACTTTTAATAATATCTGATGAATTGGCGTTTGACAGATATCATAACCTTGTTTTAATGCGGGAGTTTAGTCATGTTGAAATGTAATTATTTTTCCACATTACTACAATACTATAAATGCAATATTACTATTAATGCAATAAAAGTAATAAAATATAGCATATTTTTTGTACAAACGATATTAAATTTATCGTTAGTTAAATCGCCCGCAATACGATGATGCAGGTATGCGGCATCTTTAGTTCGCCGTGTTGTCCACTACGTCTTCTATATTTGATATTGAAACGTCAAATTCAATATCAAATCGCAAAATATTTGATTTTGATAAACACAGGAACTAAATTGTCAAGTGTCAAATGTAACCATAAACAGGTGGTCTCTTTCTGTGAAGCACATTTTAAGCACGTATGTCGGACCTAATTCGCACATAGTTGATGTTATGTACGCCATAATGGCGGGAAGAAAATATTGCAAAAGTTTAACATTTTTATTCTCCGTTATTTTTTAAAATTTTACAAAATATAAAGGTAAAAACGGTTTAGATTTAAAAATATTTTAACAAAAAAATCAAAAATTCGAACACTCCCTCTGCCGCAGGGTACTGTTTGTTTATTCCTCGCAGAACTGCAAACAATTAACAGCAATTGTGACGTCATACAAAGCAGAACTACGATACATCGCAGTTTTCTGTTGACAATAAAAAAGTACCCTACCTTTGTTCGGGTGCTCGCTACAGTTGCATGAATTTCGCAACAAAATTATTGTTTTTTAGGCTGAGCCATTTGAAAGTTTCATAAGCTACACTGCGCATGCGCCGACCAACTCTCTGCAATAGACTTGCGTAGATGACATACATGCGCCTACGTGCAAGTTGTTTGGTTAATCTACATGCTGGAACTTGTATATTTTTCGAAAATAAAATTCAGGTCAGGATTCAGTACAGTTTAAGTATGGTTAAAATTAAAGGTAGAATTTGGCGATATGAAATAATACAGAAGACAAGATACTTTCTATTTTAAATAGTTTAATACTTATTTCTTTAAAAAATTTGTATTACATTTTGAATATTAAATTTTTGTTTTGTTTTGAAGATTTTGTTTTTTTTATTAATTTTCAAATTAGTTAATTTGAGATCCAAATATTTCAAATTGAACTAACAAATTTTAAATTTCTTGAAATTTAAATTAATCTTTCATTATATAATAATAAAATAAATAAAATTTTCAGTGAAACTTTCAAAAATATAACTTCTCGAAATTTGCACATCACTAAATGTAACGGTAACCTAATGCACAGAACTCAATTTGACAAAACTCAGATGGTTACATTCATTTATAGGTATTTAACTCTAATTTTCTTCAAAAAGAATGCCAAAATAACTATAAATATTGCTTTCCATGCCCTAATTTTTATGGAATTTTATGTTTTTACAACTATATATAACTATCAAAATAAAATTCTTGAGGGGTAGGTATTCTAGACAGCCTTTTTTGTAATTTTGTTTGATTACAACAATGGAAATTTATTGCAACAATGAATTAATTATTTGTATTATTTTTTTGTAGAGTAATATTATAATACTTTATTTTTTCTAGGACTTGAAGCCCAGCAACATCGTCGTCAAATCTGACTGCACCCTGAAGATTTTAGACTTCGGTTTAGCCCGTACAGCAGGTACTACGTTTATGATGACTCCATACGTGGTGACACGCTACTACAGGGCACCAGAGGTTATCCTGGGGATGGGATACACCGAGAACGTGGACATCTGGTCCGTCGGGTGTATCATGGGAGAAATGATTCGTGGCGGAGTGCTGTTTCCAGGCACTGATCATATAGACCAGTGGAATAAGATTATAGGTGAGAATTAAATTATTATTCTCATTCTGCGAGGTATTTTAGTGAAATGTCACGATTTCGAAACGCAAACACAACAATACAAAACAAACAGTTAACTTTAAAATATATCTGATCATCAAATGCGGTTGATAGCGCTTCTCCCGACAACAATAAATTGTTATAATATTGTGAAGTGTAAAATGCTTATATTTTCAAAATAAATTGTGCAATTTATTGCACGATAAATTGTACGATTTATTGTAATACGGACTTAAAACCTTAGACCAGAAATAGAGGGGAGACAAGGCAAATGCATAATCACGCGTATGTTTCCAAATCATCTGAGCGATTTGAACCTAGGGTATATTCCAAAAATAACAAATTTTAACCGTGATTCACCAAAAGTGTTCCAATAATTTCAAATGGTAAAAATTGTACATTATGAAATATGGTACCGGTTAAAATGGTTACAACCGAAGCGCACCAACGCAACCGTAGGTTTTCCTTGCTCGGTTCTCTTGGTAACATCTTCTGTCCTTTTTCATAACATGTCAGATAGTAGAGGTTAGTGTGGTTAGAAACTATTTATTAACTAGTTAATGGTTGCATATGTTTTCTAGGCGTTTGTATTCTACGTATTTTAATTTTCCACTCCATAATTTAGGAATTTGAAAGACGATAGACGAAATGTTTTGAAAGAATAGGTTTATAGCAAAAGTAACCGAACTGTATCAATAATAATCACGTGACTAGAACCAGTATGTAACCGTGTGTAACCGAAACCAAGGTTTTGGTTATTATATTTTATTTTTGGAATATGCCCTTATTGGAGTATCAGAATCAGCTGCAAAAGGCTAGTCGACCAGTTAAATACTGTTATGCTAGGCCTGATTTATAGATTGCATAGAATAGAATAGAACAGAATAGCACAAGGAATAGAAATATAAATCAATGTTAATACACGGAACCATTTATACTCGCACAGAATGGAATAGAATAGGATATAATCAAATTTTATTTCTTATTCTTTTCTATTCCATTCGGCTTGCTCCGATACTATTAGTGTGACTTCATTGCGTTTGGCCCATCCCCTAACCAAAAAACTTAATGTTAACGACTGATTTTTCTGCAGAACCAGAAATGCCATGTTTTATAGCAAAAACAAACAATAACATTATTTACTCGCTTAGATATCACCAATAAATAAAGTTTATTCAGTATAAAAGTGTAACAAAAGTGACGTCATTCTATTCCAAAGTATTCTATTCTATCCATCCGTTAAGTGGTCTTAAAAAATTCTATTCCATTCTTTATTTTGTTCTATTCCATTCTATTCTGTGCAATTTATAAATCAGGCTTTACAGTTGATCAAATGTAAATAAATACTTGATTATCTATAACTACAAATTATCTTGATTTTGTTTTATAAAACTAAAATAAATACGAAAGGAAAGAATATTCATAAAAAAGCGTAGTGTAAATAACGGACGGGTTAAAACGGTAGGTGATGCTTGTTGACATTGAAAACTTATTCGTTCGATTGCACACGTATGTAACACATCTGGCCGACTAGCCTTTTGCAGCTGATTCTGACAGTACAATAAGGTCGAAAATTGCTAGGATGATTTGGAAAGTCGTCTTACAGCGAAATAGGTACTTAGCATGCCCTGTCTCTCCTCTATTCCTGGTCTAAGACAAAATCTTATGAAATTACCCACCTTAAAATTAATTTTAATAAAATCTAAATACCTATTTCGAGAACTAAGTTCTCATCATCAGTAGTACAACAAGGGAAAGTTACACAGAGTAGTCAAGATTACTCAACATGTCAACCATGCCAGAGGTCCTAACAACTCTCTTCTCTCTTCTTCCAGAGCAACTAGGCACTCCGTCTTCTCAATTTATGGGCCGGCTCCAGCCCACAGTCCGTAACTACGTGGAAAACAGGCCTCGATATCCAGGCTACTCGTTCGAGCGTCTGTTTCCAGACGTACTCTTTCCGTCAGACAGCTCAGAACATAACAGACTCAAAGCGTCCCAAGCCAGGGACCTGCTGTCCAGGATGCTCGTCATAGATCCAGAGAGGAGGATTAGCGTTGATGATGCTCTGTTGCATCCTTATATCAATGTTTGGTACGACGAAGGAGAAGTGAACGCGGTAAGAATTCATGTTTTCATTATAAAATATTGTTCAATGTGATTTATTACGAGGAAAGATCATTATTTATGGTCCCTTAGATAGAAGGACGGAAAATATGGGAAAATTAAATGTTTTTTTTTATACATTTGATCCAACGATGCTAAACCTAAAGAAAATACATGGATGGTCGGTGAAATTACGAGACCAAGAATATTTCGTTTATTTTGAAAGATACAAGAAATGGCGATCATTTATTTTCAAAATAATTTATTAATAAAATTCTATGCAAAATAAAACAGCGTTATGAAAACAATTTTTTTTCCTTAAAACAAAAAGAAATTATTTACCTAGTTTTGTTTAATGTGACAGTTAACAATAACAATATTTTTTGTTATAATAATTATGGCCCAAGTGCGTTACGAAATGGTTGATATGATTAGAGCCCTTTAACTTTATGGAGAGAGGTATCGTCACTTTTCTTTTGTTTTAAGGTACCTAATAAAATTGTTTTCATAGCTTGCTATGTTTGAAGTAAAAATATGATATTTTGGTATCGTTATGAGGATAATTTTATGTGCATTCCGAAAAAAAAAAATATATAAAAATACCGATTCCCGATGCTACGTATACAAAATGTTACTATGATCATCTTATGAGACCCTTTGTCTATTTAACATTTTTTGTATCTTTCATAAACGAAATATTCTTAGTGCCGGACTGTCGCTGATTACCCTGTATACTGAAATTAATAGTTTTTTTAATCTTAAAAAGTATTTTGTTCTGTAATAAAATAACAATTAATGTCTGACTGGAATATAAATATTATAACAACTCTGCTTTCAGGTTTGTTATATAACAAATAACACCCAAGAGCGTTATGAGTTGTTGCTATGGTAATGTTATGTTGTCAAAAATTGATATTGATACTAAGATAAAGCCTAAATAACAAGCAGAAGTATTCATAGCCTACCTACTTCATAAAACTTTTTGATTAGTAATCCGTAGAATATTAAGAAATTTCCTTACAGACAATAAACGTTGAAGACGCCACATGAATTAAAGGGACAATAATGCCTTCGTTCAACGTACACAAGTCGGGCCAGAAGCCCTCGGAAAGTACACTGTTGACCTCAGGCATTATTGTCCTTATAACACCCTTGATACGTTAAATACTATAATACTGCTTGTTTCACTGTTTACGTGACTCGGTTAAGACAAAACAGGGTTTCGAAACAATATACAATTTATTTTATTTTCAAAGGCCGTAACTGTCCCAGATGCATGTCTGAAGCGAGCCTGTTGTACACGATTTAATATATCATTTGAATTACCATCTTAATTTCAATATGAACAAAATTGTATCATCTTCTACTTTTCACCTGTATCACTCGATTTTCAAAACTATATGATTTTCATTATGCGGATCTATAATATTACGCCAATATCTATGAAGCGCCGTTTGGGTCATAATTAAATGTGGGAAATATTTATTTTTGCATCGTGAGAAATATATTTTTTTAAGAAATAAATAAATATACCGAGAAATAATTTTTATTTCTTAAATTATTTTTTATTTTGTGCGCTATAATGAAATGAGGGAAATATTTATTTTTTAAAATATTTCTCCCGGTCGACACAGGGCGTTTCAGGAAAAATATTTTTCAAAATATTTCTCCCGAACGATGCCGAGCTTTTCGGGAGAAATATTTTTTTAAATATTTTTTTCCCGGTCGACGCAGCGCATTGCAGGAGAAATATTTATTTAAATATTTCTCCCGGTCGACGCGGCGCAGTTCGGGAGAAATATTTTACGCACAAAAATATTTCTCACAAAGTGCAATGCTTCGTCTGGGAGAAATAATTTTCATAACGTAAACGTAACGCAAGACATATATTTGTGCTAGTTTCTGTTAGATGGCACAGAGCTAGTTACCGCTGGATGGCGCTGAGCTAGCTGTTCTTACCGGAGTGCGTAGTAGTGAGTGCTCGTGGCCGTTATGAAAATTATTTCTCCCAGACGAAGCATTGCACTTTGTGAGAAATATTTTTGTGCGTAAAATATTTCTCCCGAACTGCGCCGCGTCGACCGGAAGAGATATTTAAATAAATATTTCTCATGCAATGCGCTGCGTCGACCGGGAAAAAAATATTTTAAAAAATATTTCTCCCGAAAAGCTCGGCATCGGTCGGGAGAAATATTTTGAAAAATATTTTTCCCGAAACGCCCTATGTCGACCGGGAGAAATATTTAAAAAAATAAATATTTCCCTCATTTCATTATAGCGCACAAAATAAAAAATAATTTGAGAAATAAAAATTATTTCTCAGTATATTTATTTATTTCTTAAAAAAATATATTTCTCACGATGCAAAAATAAATATTTCCCACATTTAATTATTACCCAAACGGCGCTTCATAAATATCAGTGCAGTAAATTACAGGCTCGCGCACATCGTCGTAGCGCAACGCGCATGCGTTACCCTGAATCAGTTGTTATCAGTTGATCGTTAAAATGGCAGGCGGACGATTTTAAAGGTTAGTACAATAAAATTCACATTGGATTTCATACGAGAAATAATTTGATATATTGATTCGTGTATTACAAGATTTATCAACGTTTCAGAGCGAGCGAGATAGCCATGTAAACTGATTTTTGTGCCACTTAGGATGCTACAGTGCAAACACACAGTAGAGTAGAGCAGACTGTAAGTTTAAGAGGGGGAAATCAGTTTACATGGCTATCTCGCTCGCTCTGAAACGCATGTATAGTCCCCCGTGCTCATACTCATAGCAGAATGTTTTTTTGTGTCTGGGGGGATGTTTGGCCCTTAGCATTTATCTGGCTGCGTACATATAGGTTTGAAATAGTCCCCTAAGTAACATATATAAAAATCAAGCATCAGAAAATAAGTAAAGTTCATGTATTTTTGTGTGAGCTTTAAAGCGTCTGTCGGAAGTTAAGGCCGACCGGAAGTGTCTGGGAGTGTTGAATATTATTTTGTACTAATATTCTATAAGCCATACATAAAAATCAGCTTTCAGAATTTAAGTGAAGTAAGTCCAATTTTTGCTTACCTTTCGCACCTGATACCTGTAAATTGGCCGTCTACCCAACTTAGCAGGTATGCGTGCGTTCAATGTACATAGGAATACTACTCTATTCCACACATTTCATCTTTGAGAAAATAAGTTACGTCTGGGGGCCCTGGGATCTTGGATTATTACTCTGTTTTGCAGAACGAGTCCATAACCTCAAAATTAAAACGTACCTAAACACAACAAAATAATGCCAAAGATTATGTGTGCAGCTCCCTACCATTTTACTAGATTAGATGCCTTAGTGAAATATTTCTCGCCATCTATTTCTTCTATAGCAAATCGTTCAATTAATTTGCTAGTCTAGCGCTAGCCTCGTTAGTTGATAAATTCTAAAAAAAGAATACTGAAACACAAAATTATCCAACACATTTAAGTACTGTTTTAAATTATATCTAAGAGGTCATGGTAATACTTAACTATCTCTTTCTTCGAGCCTGTTATCTTTGTCTGAAAAGGTTACTTCTAGTTAAACTATTATTCACGAAAGATGACTATTCAAGGTCATTTGTGAGCCGTCTGATATAATATTACTTGCAGATAACTACATTGCATTTCATATGCATAGGCGTGCAGCATGAAATATTTATGGACACATTTTAATTGAAAAACTAAGAGTAATTAATTTGAAAATTATGTTTTTTCTAAATAATGCCTTTCTGAAAGATTTATGTTCTTCACTTATGTTTTTGCAAAATACAAAAACATAGACTTAACTTATAAATCAAGGAATAATAATTTGATTTAAACGTCAACGCCACTGGGTAAATATTAGCACAGAGGGCAGCGTAGTAGATAATTAGGTATCTGTAATTCTACGACATATGTCATTATTATTTATAATGTGTTAGAAAGTAAGGCCACTATTTACGTATATCTGTCACTCCACATAAATTAAATAGACATAGGTCAAATAATCTTTCTCTTTCTAATACAAAATGTTGCTAAGTGTATTCTTTCTTCTAACAAATGACCTTGAATAGTCATCTTCCGTGAATAATAGTATACTTCCGAACTCAGTAGATGACAACAAAAAAATTCGAAAATCAAAAGTCCCCATTGAACGAGTGTAACATCCTAACCAACGCCTACTATGTCAGGGACCATAAATAATGTTCTTCCCTCGTTTATGTCTTTGTGAAATGAGCACTACGGCTGAGTTTTCTGTAGCAAGTTTCTTCGTCTTCCTTCCAGCCGGCTCCAGGACCGTACGATCACTCAGTGGATGAACGCGAGCACACAGTTGAGCAGTGGAAGGAACTGATCTACCAGGAGGTGATGGAGTATGAGAGCAGCCACGGTGGGGCCAACACTCACAGGGGCCCTTCGGGGAGCGGGCCCGCCCAGGCGCAAACCAACAGCACTGATGCGCAGGATGACATGGCTAATGCCGCTCTGCGGTAGAGATTTCTGGTGAGTCCAAACAGATTTTTTTAGAGAAAAATGGCTGGAATAATGATAATAATGCAAGATTTTATTGAATTTTGTCGCACTTTTCACTAAAGATATTAAGTAATTATAAATGAAGAGCCAGGGGAAAAAGATGAATGTCACAAAATGTGTTTTTTTATACGCGAAATTTAAAATTTGAAACCTTATTTTTGAAGTAACATACTGTATTCAGTCTTAGTCCGAAACTCAGATTGGACTTTATTATACTCCCAGATAGCTCGAGTTTCAACTTATGTGGGACCTAATAGAATTTTTCCAGTCTGACTACCGAATCTACTAAGCAAAAATACTTGGACCGTCATCCGTTTTGAGCTATTGTATCCCAGGACTGTTACCGTTTTTGCCTTCTTTAAATATACCGTTTGAAAGCCCCACCTTCAATCTATTAGTAGGGCTTATCATCTAATTTTGCTAGAAAATTTACATTCAACCTTTTTCCCCTGGCTCTTCAAATGTGACTGTATAGGTGCACTTATTTTTTTTCTTTAGAAATTGTGTGAATGATGGCAATGAATGAATATTTTATTTTATTATTTAATATTATTGTTGTCTATCAAAATTGACCCTTGTGGTCTGTGAAGCTCTCTTCACGACGGCTTTGAGAGACAGTAATATAACGCTAATAAAAGCAGATTGGCGCATCAAATAATGGGTGTAATAAGCAGTGATGATATACTTATTTTTCAAAATTGATACACCTACAAAGATATTATCGTATGTACGGTACGGTGTAACATTTTATTTAACCGGGAAACTAAATCGTGTTGAAACCGAAAAATCAATATATTTTGTGTTACAAATTCGAATGAATAAATGAAATAGAAATTTATTTATAATAGAAGTGAATAAAGACATATCCAAAAAGTTAAAATTTTACCAACGCAAAATTATTCATTTCTATTTTATTGAACGTGAAGCTGGCAATTGCAAGGGCTGAAGTTAGCTTTCTGTAGTTTTTGTTTCACCAACTATAGGCGATAGGAAATAAGCAATATGACATCTGGTGGTATTTTGAAGATATAATATAATAAAATAAGTAAGCTATGCAGGACATAAAAAAACGTGTTCGTAAAGATATGATTTTCTTAGATTATTTATTAAATTTCTTATCAATAGGAAATAGAAAAATTACCAAAAAAAATTGATAAAACGAGAAAAAGGTATATGTTCGAATTAAGAATTTCTTCTACAAATAGGGCTGTTGCAAGAATTTTTTTATGGCTTATAAGTACTAAATTTTAAAAGATATTGGCCCATATTCTCACCTCTTGAAGTTACGCTACTTCCGAAGTGGCACTATATCGATTTTTTAAATTTTATTTAATTAGAATAATAGGTTTTATATTTTTTTAAATAAAACATATATTATTTGATATAAGTGCTATTTATAATTTAATTTATTTTTATTTCTCTTATTTTAAATATTAAAGTTGAAATTTGACAGTTGAAGCAGCGATTTTTCGGAAGTAGCGCTACTTCAATAGGTGAGAATACGAGGTTATGTTTTTTAAAGAGCCTCAAATTTGAAAATATCTCGAAATATCCATTACATATCTTATAATTAATTATTTAAATTTGTATATTTTGAAAAAGTCACGTGATCTGAAACAGAATATGACGTCAGAGCACATACAGTATAACAGGTGACAAACTATCGTTTACTTTTATTTATATAATTAACGTAAATTGTTTTCCTATTGGCTATGAATGACGTACTATATGTGCTCCGACGTCACAGGAGTGGGGGGTTGTTTTTCATAATTATTTTTTATAGCACTATGAAAAATATTGCAAATTTTTTTATTTAAAATACTATTAAAAAATGTGAAAACGACTCATTAGAGGAACCAACAACTTCGTTCCATTTCGAAATGTTAAAAGTTAGGTATATGTCGAGGTATATGTTCAATCCGGAACAGTTTGCAATTCGGGACGAATAACTCAAATCCGGGACGTCTGGTCACTTTTTTTTAAAGCGACGTTTATAAAAGTTGTTACATAATATGCTATTAAAGTTCAGTAGGTTATTTATATTAAAGAAATTAATTTATTTTCTTTCGTATTTTGGTAAACATTTTTTTCGGTGTTGGTCGAATGTGTTCTTAAATTTTGTATATGGGATTGTTCGTTATTTTTCTTATATATTTTTCTTGTAGTTCATTTGTTATCGTATGTAGATTTAGAAATTTAGACGTTTCTTTTTATTTTGATAGATATTACGAGGCCTGTCTAAAAAGAATCCGACCTTCGGCTGGAAAGAACGGATTTGGACCCTAATCCCCTCCAAAGTAGGCCCGTTGCGCCTCCACACATGTAGCCTATCGATCCTTCCATGGAAACGCCTATTGAAGCTTTTTTGAATGGTCTGTAGCTCTGCCGGCGCGTTTTTATTATCTCTTCTCCACTCTCAAAACTTATTTCATGGCGAAAAATGGAATTCCAGTCGTTCGCCAAGCTCCCTACTCTCCAGCCATGGCTCCTTGCGACTACTTGTTGTTTCCGAAATTAAAGATGCCACTGAAAGGATCCCGTTTTGAGAGTAGAGAAGAGATATTACGAAACGCGAGGGCGGTGCTGCAGACCATTCCAAAAGAAAGCTTCCAGAAAGGTTTCCAGCAGCGGAAAGGTTGGTGGGCTAAATGTATCGAGACGCAAGGGGCTTACTTTGAAGGGGATTAGTGTTCCAACCCCGTCAGGTACGCAATATTTTTTTCCCAGTCGAAGGTCGAATTCATTTTAAACAGGCCTCTTTTTTGGTGTGGTGGTATGTTTATATTCCATTCACCTAGTATCGTTAATTTTGTGTGGGTGTATGAATAGAAATATAATGAATTTACTAGTGAAGATGTATGAATGTGCAAATATGTTCACGTTTTCTCTTCTTTTATTCTATGTATTACTTTTAGCTGTGAATTGAGTGTGTACAATAAGCCCAATTAAATTTAAAACACATGATTTATGGTACTTAAATTCTGAACTGAATTTAAAATTTAAATTCTTTATTAAATGAATGTAAAAACGGTCGGTTCTTAAGCGCCAATCTATAAGTATTGTTCAGGATTTTAAGTACCATGAAACATATGTCCCAAATTGAATTGGGCTCAGTGTAGTGGGTATTCGTCTTCGTTGTATGTCCTTTCTAAATGTGGTGATGTTCTAGAATCTACAATTTCCTTGTTCTACTCTTCGGCTGTTGGGCAATATATCCAGCTAGTCATCGGACATCGTTCATAATTCAGAGTGAGAAGTTTTCCATTTAGGTGCGAACTTAAAACAGAAACGGGTGTCTATTCTAAAGGATAGTTTTTTTTAATTTGTTATTTTAAGTGTCGCTAAGTACGAGTTACTTAATGTACAGAAATGTTTTTTACCTTATGTTGAACATAAACAGTTTTATTTACAGTTTTTAATCAAGTATTACGTTGTTTGTGTCACTGTTACACTTTTATATTGTTTTAATGACAGTGAGTTAGTGAAGGCATACCATGAACTATTCAATACACTGATAGTGTTAAGTTTAGTAATAAATATAATAACTACCATATTGACAAAGCCTATATTAAAAATATACAAATTATATTGTACGATTGATGTACCTAGAGATTTTTGATCTACATCATTTCAGTGCCATTTGCTTTTTTAATGCTACAACACCATTGTTATAGTTCTTCTACAACTCTTCACACATTGAAAAAACTACATACACCAAATCTTTAAATAACAACAATTATATGACAAAATAGAGCCTGCTCACATGGAGACGATTTTCAATCTTTTCGAAACAGCTTGGAGACTTTTTTGTCCATGACATCATACTTGTTTATTATTTATCAATATAAAATTAAATCCTGAAATTCTGGACTATCGTAACAAGTCTTTGTGCTTTTTCCAAACGAATTGCAATGTTTAAACATATGATGTGCCCAAGTTGCATTGCTGATATTTAAATTTTAAAATAGGCTCAAACAAATTGCAAATCAAAATTTTTACAGCACTATTCAATTTTTCAATATTTCATTTCAATAGAATATTGTCTATTAAAGAAAAACTTAATCTAAATGTTGTTTACAAAAATTTGTATTGTATTTCAAATATGTTCGATAGTATCCGAAAAATTTCAATTTTAAAAATATAGTCGTAATTTGGACAAGGATGTAGCAAAACAATTAGCAGGATCGCTAAGGTTTCGATTTTTTAATATCTTCACTGGAACTAGAAGAATAAATATATTGAATTACAATTTTATTACAAATTAATATCTATCAAGTTTGAAAATTACAATAAATTTACAATTACATACCGGGTGTTCGCTTTTTTTATAGGACATAGGAAATATAATGTTAAAATTTTCATTATACGATAGTTCGTTCCCTATGAATTTTAAAACAAAAGTGTAAATACAAAAAATGTTCAGAATTAAAAACTGCATCGAACAAGCTTAAATTTATTAATATAATTCGTTCCCGTCATGAGTTAACGTAAATTGTAATTTTTTTTAATTTTTAGCTATTTAGAGTGTGCCATAGAAAACAAAAGATTTGTCATTGTCATTAAGTCATTTCCATGATTTAATTAATTAATACAACTGAATTATTAAGTTTATGTAATTTTATTTATAATAATAACTCATTAACAGTAGTACCTAATACGATTAAAGAAAATAATAATTTTAAGTTTCAATAATTCCTTATAAATATTGTTATAAAATTAGATGATTAAATGTTCAAACAAATCCCCATCAACTGCTAAACAATACCTTAATCTATCATAAAATTCCCGTCGAACATGACGAAGTTGTCTAAATGTGACATTATTATATTCTTAAACAATATTGCATTTTTCAGCTCATTAATATTGTCAAATTATTTCAGAGATAGTAAATGTATTCATAATTACTGATAAATAATTTAAATGAAGGCAATAATTATTAAATCTTTACGACAATAACAAATGTCATCTGTCAAACTCAAACAATACGACTGTTTGAATTGTATGTTTTGTTTTCCATGGCACACTGTAAATAGCTAAAAATTATAAATTTTATTTTACGTTTATCTCATGACAGGAACGAATTATAGCAATAAATTGAAGCTTATTCGATGCAGTTTTTAATTCTGAACATTTTTTTGTATTTACACTTTTGTTCTAAAATTCATAGGGAACGAACTATCACATAATGAAAATTTTAACATTGTATTTCCTGTCCTATAAAAAAGTGAACACCCGGTATATACTGGCTTGTTAGTGCGTAAGCCGTAAAAGTTCTGTTTCCTGTTGCAGAAATCAGCAGCAATGCTTGGGAGTAGAGCTGTTCTATCTTAAAACATTGTCATCGGACTTTGATTCTTAATTTTGATCGATCTTGATCAAAATGATTTACATAAATCGATCAGATCAGAATGATTTTATTGCCACCTCAAATATTAAAGGAACAAAGAGAAGGCATTCTCAATAATAATTACAATTTGATATTTTTAATTACTGGTCAGTCATTTCTTATAATATTATAATAGTCAGAATATCAAAAACTACTGTAGTAATCATGATACACGCATGCGCACACTTAACATTGACCAGTTGTTGGATCGATCAATCGATTTTCTGATCAGATCGATCACATCGATGTTTTTTCGCAGCCCTAATTGCGAGAGCTTACAAAAAATCCTGATCGATTTCTGATTGTTCTTTCAAATCCTGGCACACACTCAAATGGTTGACTCTGGTCGTTGGAAAGCAAACGTGGAACGAATTCCGTAGCGACACTTTTCATCTTCAAATTTTCAGTCAAAAATCGTAAGCATAAACTCCAAGATATTTCAATGAGTTCTTCCAATTCATTGATTATTCTACGACGATCAAACATGATCGCATCACGAATTTTTCAATTGTTATTTGCATCCGATCACTTTTAACATAAAAAAAACTTTTAGCTAACTCTGGCTTTATTCAAAGCTTCCTCCCCGTAAGCCCTCCGAAGCATTGCGACAGTTTCCGCTGCTAATTTCCCATACAAGAAAAAAAACTTTAATATCTGCTATTGAAAAATCGCCGACCACGTCAATCGCGCAGATTGACGTGGTCGGCGATTTTTCAATAGCAGATATTAAAGTTTTTTTTTCTTGTATGGGAAATTAGCAGCGGAAAATGTCGCAATGCTTCGGAGGGCTTACGAAAAAAATTACACTGACCGCTCAGATATTTCCCCAAGGATGACACTTGCGCAACAGTTCCAAAAGGATGTCTAGTAAAGACACCTAACGGGGGAAGTCGGAATTAACGCCCTATAATGCACCAAAAAATAATTCTCGTTATTTTTGGGTACCCCCTCGTATCATGCGAACAATGTTTCACTGGTGAGTTTACAGCCCTTTGCAGCAGGTGTAAGTTCAAACTAAATTTATTTTTCTGCATTCGATTTCGTCACAAGAAATATAAAGTTTCTTGATTTATTATACTGAAAGACATTGGAATATAAAAACGTGGCGAATCCCAAACCGCACAGCAATATTGAAAATTTACTCAAAAATAATAATTAATTGATCAAAAAATATATGTAAAAGATTTTTTTGAATTTGTTCGTAAAATTTGCTGTGAAATAAAAGTCGAAAAACTATTGTAGATAAGAATTTGGTTATTTTGTTACAGTTTAACCCTGGCTTTTATTGTATATGGTACTCAAATGAAGAGGTTAATAAATCAGTAAATGAATCCAGTTTTGGATAATGTAGTGTTTTCTAAATGTGTGATTGAATTTGAAGAGCTATCTCATAGTTCAGAAACCTCTTGGTACATTTCCAATAAAATTACAATAAGTTTGTGTCATACTCGACTCCGATCCAATCAGCTTTTGTAAAGAGGTTTAGTAAAATATTTTGAGCAACAATATAGTAGGACTGTGTTTCTTACAACTGTGTACTTAGAATATTTTCGTACGGCAGAGTCACTCCACGAAGCTAATGGACTGGTGCTTGCCTTAAAGTGCAATAATAGAGTGTCCTGCCACTATTTACGAAATATAATACTAAATTTTCTTGTGATGGTATAAGAGCTCGCATATTTACAATGTCGGGCTCGTATGTGTGGTAGCTACAGTTAGCCGACGAGAAAATCACTAAATATTACTTTGAAACAACATTTCACTTTTACTCCACAAAAAATGTTTGAATGATTGTTCAACAGTTACTTTTAAAATTGTGTAATTTAAGCTAGTAGATTCGTCATTACTAACTAAATTAAATTGTTAGCAGATTGGCACACCCAGCAATGGGCAAACAGACATGGTAATGGTAATACATATTACAACAAAGGAAATTATGGTCCATTTTCTGAACTTGGTTTTACAATAAACGACATATAAAAACAATATCGCTGTTAGAGGTGGTGCCAAATGTCAGGAGCTATGGAATACGCAGATCAAGAAGAGAGACAGCTAGAGAAAGGTCAGGCAATAGGAGAGAAAGAAAGAGTTTTGCTTTCTACGCAACAGCTCATGACATTTGGCACGGACTATACATTATACGGTTAGTATTGATACAATTGAGTTCAGACTAGGGCCAAATATTTTTTATATACTTTATTTTAAATATTATACAGGGTGTTGACCGCGGCACCGGAACATGGGACTTTAACATGTAAAATATTTAATTTTATTCTTTATTGTATTTAAAGTGTTACACTTATTTCAATTGATATATGTAGGGGTGAGTCAATTGTTTGCTATAATTTTGTATCGTTGTCGTTGTATACATCGTATTCATGAGGATTAGATGATGAAAGGGATACACACAACTTGCCTTATCTGGCATTCGAACCCAGGATCCTTGGAACGTGAACCTGGGTCGGCTTTAACATGTAAAATAATAAATGTAAGTTCCTGCTTCCCTAATTATTTTAGGTAAAAAATGCTTCAAATAAGAGTTGTAAAGCTTAAAATTCTGCAAAATAAATTTTACATGCTTTGTAACGACAGAAATTAGGTATGAAAGTGTCAAATATTTCCCCAAAAAATAACGGTAGCCATGGAATTGAAACATAAATTATACCTTGTTCCATTTAAGCCATTCAGTATTGTAGAGAATAGGGCATAATTTTGAACTCTCTAATTGGCTAAAATTGGAGACAAGAGACAAGTTTACCAAATGTAATTTCGGCTACTTAAAACTAGCGATGATGTCAGAGCCATCTGCTCAATGGCTTAAATGGAACATAGTTTACATTTTAAGTTAGATTAATATATTATTTTTATTATATATTATTTGTAATATCTGTTCAAGTGAACAATGGAAGTTCGTTTAATTTTAAAGCTGTTCGTTCTATTAAAAAGTCATAATTGTTTTTAGTTTAACTGCATTTAATTGTTAACGAAACCTGTAGCTATCTTTCTCGCACCAGTTTCTATAGCAGGCTGCGCGAGAAAGATAGCAATAGTTGTGACGTAGATGTTTAAAATCTCAAATATTTCAAACCTAACAATTTTTTTAAAACTTCGTTTCAATCATGATTTTTTCTTATCTACTTTCAATATAATTAAAATTTTACTCAATTTTATGGTGGAGGACCCTATTATCTGTTAAGTTAAGTAAATAATTTTTCACATTAACAAAAATTACAAATAATAATAAAAATAAATTAACCTAGCTTGACAGATAAATCGCTAACATTTATTAATTTTTAATTTCAATTCCATAGTAATCGCTATTTTTGGGGTGATTTTCGACATTTTATACCTAATTTCTGTTGTTATAGATCTTTGCAAAATTAATTTTGTTTATTGATTCTGATGTAGAATTTTGTGCTTTACTTTTATTTGAAGCTTTTCATCTAAAATAATTAGGGAAGCAGGAAATTACGAAAGTATGATTCTATATGTTGACTAAATAAAATAAATATATCATCACGGCATATTACCCACTGCTGGGTGTACCATCTGCTTCGTACACAGATTTCGATCATCATTTCATCATTTTACATGTTAAAGTCACTTATTCCGGTGTCGCGGTCAACACCCTGTATATGATTTTTATCATGGACAAAAATCAAGTCGTTATCTTTTTCACAATTCAAGTATTTAAATTCAAACGAATCTATGTACCATTTTCATGTTTTAAAGTTATGCAGCAAAAAATGTTTTGCACAAAGATAACGATAGCTGCAACTTTTTGTATTAATATTTTAATTCATTGTGTTTAAAATATACTAAATACTTATCGCAAAAAAATAATTCAATATTTTTGTGGATTATGAGTAAAATATATAGTTTTAAGATAATATTTAGCGATTAAAATCTTTGGTAAACACCGTACAAGACTACAATAGTACTGTTAATTAGTATAGTATTCAAATTGTGAATGTAGTTCTCCAGTATAACCGTGCGGACTGATTCAGGTATTGTGAAATGTTTTTAAGAATGGAAATCAGATCCTGTACAATCTTTATTATTAAAGCTTATGGAACCATTTTTTATCGAGAACGATTTTACAATTCTGCTGTAGATTGTTTGATTTGTATTTATAAGTTAGAATGACGACAATGGGTGTTAATTTCTTTGCAGAGTTGTAAGATTTTTGTAAATAAAGTATATGATTTCCGATAGGGATAGAATAGTGACTGATGTACACTTGAATCCAGAGGAGCTATTTCCTTTACGATAGTAAAAGATAATAGACTTTTTCTGTGTTCTTAACTATTTATAATAGTAGTAAATGATTATATTAGTAATAATTAGTGCAGTGTTTTTCGGCAAAATGTATTTTTTGTGCCAGACTATTGGACGTATTTTTTACGATCTAAAATGTATGTTCATCAATTTGTTTAATTTTATATTGATTAAATGTTGAAATTATGATAAAATATATGTTTTCCCGATAAACACAATATTTAGAATAACCATGCTTGTAACTTTCTTGCTTTGTAAATAAAATTAGTAAACAACAACCCGTTTGCATTCATTTTAAATAAATATATCATTAGAAGCATTAAATTATATATTTATTTATACAATTTAACAAAAAAATCGGACCTGACCGATGTCCGACATTTTCGACGCTCAGTACGTAAATTAATAAACATTTATTATTAAATATTTATATAGCCCAAGAAATTTAAAATTTTACCTCAAAGAAATTGCAACAAAAGCTTTTTTACGGAATCCTGTCCAGAAAAATGCGCTGATAACGTATCTAAAGTTTCTGGAAATCGGACCATGGGAACTTCCCTCGGCATTATTAGGTTTTTAGCCATTTGAAAACAATGGACCTTTTCAATTTAAAGAGAAGATATGCGCAATGGGGATCTGCGCATAGTAAGAGCAACTAAGATCTATGGCGTTTGTTTCTAAAAAAATCAGACGTAAAATGTGAGAATATCTCAGATAACTTTAAATAATGTTATCGAAATAAATTACAAAAGCTTTTATTGAAGTTAAAATGTCTAACGATGCAAATTTTCACTGAGAATACAGGTATTTTAATGACTGCAATATTTTTTTCGTTTGACAGCCCAACTGGCAGTTGTTCGCGCCATTTTCTTACTATTTGCAGCGATAGAAAGAGATAGCCTTTAAATTAAAAAGGTCCATTACCCATATCAAAATTTTACATTGCAGAAATAAAGCTTAACATTTTTTATACAAAAAGGATAAGTGCTATCAAAGAGTTAACGGTTTAGAAATATTTTATGAAAAAAAATATTATATAATTAAACAAAACGTTCATCGACAAATTGTTCGGGTAGCGGTTCATCAAAACGAACAAATTCGAAACAGTTTCCTTGTTCTTACGACATTTAATTCATTGCCGGAAAAATTCGCGTTTCATTTGTTCGTTTAGATGAACCGCTAACCGAACAATGCATTGATGCAACCGGGTGTAAGTCTAATAGGTTTTACAGTTTATAACAGATTATATTCGTTGTGGCATCCATTGAAGGAAATAATAGATTTTTAAATAATTTTTGTCAACTCTTCTACAAATTGTCATTTTTTCATTGAACACTTTGATCCTGTTAAAGATAGGATAACGCGGTTTACAAATTTGAATTCAGCATGAAATTCTCTTTCATATCATGTATTACACGATTTTTACCGATGAACCGTTTCCAAGTTATTAACTTAAACTTACATGAAATTCTTCTAAAATTTTAAACATCTTCATATCGGCTCAGTTCTTACTTTTGAGCTTTCATTTTGTATTCTTGTAAAATTTTGATACGGGCAATTATTTTCGAGAAAATGATCAAAACCTATGCTGCCATTTTTCCCGGGAGGTTTCCATGTTCAGATTTCCGGAAATGTTGACTTGTTAAGCGCTTTTTTCTGGACAGTATTTCGTTCAAAAAGTTTTTGTTACAATTTCTTTGAGGTTAGGGGTTTTCAGTAGATTTCCTGGACTAATACTTTATTCATGTCTTATAATCATAAACATTACAATAATAATGCAATAAATTTCATATTTAATTAAATGTAAACATAAAATTTTGAAAAATATAGTCATGGATTATAGTGAATACAGCAACATTCATTCCCAAAATTCCCCAACAAAAAACCGTTACTAATTTCATGCCTAGTAACTAACCTGAAAAGAAAAAGTAAAGTGTTTCATTATTTGTCATTAATTAAGTAAAATACTATTTAAGTTATACAAAAGCCATGGCCGATGATCTCCAAAACTATAAACTACAACTCCAACAAGTAGAAGCAGCATTATTGAGCGACCCAGAAAACAAAGAGCTGTTGAAACTAAAGGTAGATTTAGAAGAAGTAATTGACCTAACTCAAGATCTTAAAACTAAAGCAGAGAGCTCAAAATCTCCAGAATATGTTGCAGGACAATCATCAGATTACTTCGATGTCGAAGACGAAGTCACAGCATCTTTGCTCGCTGTTGAGCGCCTCTACTCCGCAAATAAGGTTAAGAAATTCTGGCGAGTAGGCGATATATGTTTAGCAAAATGGAGCGATAATGGACAGTTCTACGAAGCTAAAATCGACGCAATCGCTGCGAACGGACAGGTAAATGTCACATTTGAAGCATATAAAAATCGTGGAGTAACCACCTTAGCTGAACTTAGAGAATTCACTGGCACTCGCAAACCCATGTCAGAAGCAGAAAAACGTAAACACGCCAAGATGAACAACAAAGAATACCTCAAGAAAAAGAAACAAAAAAAGCAACAACGATTTAAAGAACTTGAAGAGGAACGGGAATCCGAGAAGAAGAAATGGCTTGCGTTTACTAACAAGGCTTCCAAAGGCAAGAAAAGTGGTATCAAAGTTAAAAGTATTTTCGCGTCTCCTGAAAATGTGAATGGTAGGGTAGGGATTGGTACTTGTGGTATTAGTGGTAAACCTATGACTGAATTTACAACAGCGGAAAAGTGGAAAAAAGGAAACTAGTATATAAGTTTGTGTGATTAGATGAATGTTGAGAGATTTTAGTTTAGTTTGTACAGTTCAATTTTTATGTATTTGTAACCTATAAACGAAATAAATCGATGTAATATTTACTGCTTGTGTAATGGAATTTGGTTTAATAAACGTATTTTTATATACGACAATAAATTTTCAATAAAGAACAATAACGATAGCTGCAACTTCTTTTGGGTATTCGTACATGCTAAACAATGTCAATGTATATCTATTTTCTATGATGCTAAACGCTTAAAAACCTTCGACATATAGTCCAAAATATTTTATTGTTTGTACTTAGTCGTGTTCTTTTTATCATTTGCCTCATCTCATCTAAAAATAAGATGAGTTTGACAAGAACTGAGTTGAGATCAAGTGGGATTTTTATGAAGTATAAAGGACGACAAAAGACAAATTTTGTTTGTAACATGAACCACTGATGTCGCTGGATGTCTTCTGCCCCACAGAACAATGAAGAATTCTTCCTTGTTCTGTTGTGTACCTGTGTACAATCTGAATTTGACAGTAGCTTTTCAATAGTCAACCGCGATATTTTCGGGTATTATTTTGGATCGCCCAAAAGTATGAGTGGGCATTATTTGGGCTTCTGTTATTTTGTCGATTACATAATAACATGTATGTAGTGTGACACATTCTAAAATGTTACGGTAACTATAACTTATTTTCCACGGAATTGTCTGCATATTTATTTATTCTTCAAATAATAATACTCATTTTGATCTCACCTCCGTTGGGATAAAAAGAACGGTCAAAATTAGTGAGGCAACTGAGGTAAGCTGAGATCTCATGTAAAAAGTGGTAAAAAGAACGCGACTTCTACACAATTATTTGTTCATAAAATTAGTTCCACCTTTGGTTTTATCAATTACGTACGAAATTTGATAAATTACCATTGCCAAAATATGCATCAATGGACCTTTTCAATTTAACGGCTATCTCTTTCTATCGCTGCAAATAGTAAGAAAATGGCGCGAGCGCGAACAACTGCCAGTTGGGCTGTCAAACGAAACGTCAAAAATATTGCTGTCATTAAAATACCTGTATTCTTAGTGAAAATTTGCATCGTTAGACATTTTTAACTTCAATAAAAGCTTTTGTAACTTATTTCGATAAGATTTTTTTAAAGTTATCTGAAATATTCTCACATTTTACGTCTAAATTTTTTAGAAACAAACGTCATAGATCTCAATTGTTCTTACTTTGCGCAGATCCCCATTGCGCATATCTTCTATCTCTTTAAATTAAAAAGGTCCATTGCATTTTTTATACACATTTCATAACACAATAGACCTTTTCAATTTAAAGGCTATCTCTTTCTATCGCTGCAAATAGTAAGTAAAATGGCGTAACAATTGCCTGTTGGGCTATCAAACGAAACGTCAAAAATATTGCAGTCATTAAAATACCTGTTCTCGGTGTAAATTTGCATCGTTAGACATTTTAGCTTCAACAAAAGCTTTTGTAACTTTTTATGAGAAGCTTTTAGAAGTTGTCACAGACTTTTCTCTCATTTTACGTCTAATTTTTTAGAAACAAACGCCATGGATCTCATTTGTTCTAACTTTGCGCATATCTTTTATCTCTTTAAATTGAAAAGGTCTCAGAATGGGTTGGCCCGAACCCCAAATAATTCATTCTAATCCAGGGCGCGAAAATATGATATTTATAAAGGCTGGTGATTCGAACACCCGATCATAGGAATCAGATTTTTGTAATTTCCTGCCCGTAATTTTTTCGATAAAAAAGTTTCAAATAAAAGTTATAGGGTTTAAAATTATATATCCGAATCAAAAAGTACAATTTATTTTGAATGTTTTGTAACGGCAGAAATTAAGTATAAAAATGTCGAAAATCACTCCAAAAATAGCGTTGGCCATGGAATTAAAATAAAATATCAAATATTAAATGGTTTGTCTGTCTGAAAGATAAATGGTTAAAACATTTGTTACTTTATTTGTTTAAATTCCATGGCTATCGCTATTTTTAGGTGATTTTCGACATTTTCATATCTAATTTCTGCCGTTACAAAGCATGCATAATTAATTATTTTGCTTATTGATTAAATTAGGGAAGCTGTATAAATATCGGATCCACAGCATAACACTGAAAAACGGGCCACTTAAAATAACTTTTTTATTTTAAATTATTTTTTAAATTTTCTGTTGAAGAAATATATTACAAAAAGATAAGAGAAAATGATGCATAATTAACCTGCTAAACCGTATTTGGCAGGCTGTGAAAAATGACTCCCCTAATACATGGTTTTATTTTGGCACACTTCACCTGTATAAGGCGCGAGCAGACACGTGACTCGAGCAACCTTGAAGTGCTTTTAATCAGCTGATTTGTGTGCGCATGTCACTCTGAAAACAACAATTTCACTTTGACAATACCAATGTTTTGTATTACTTTGATTTTGAACTGCTAAAATGTTATTATTTTACAATTTTCAGGCAGTAAAACACATGAAATTAAAAATGATAAATTTTAACAGTTCAAAATTAAAATAATTCAAAACATTGGTTTTGTCAGAGTGGCATTGTTCTTCTCAAAGTGACACGCGAACACATATCAGCTGATTCCAAACACATCAAGGTTGCTCGAGTCACGTGTCTGCTCGCGCCCTATAAAGAGAATTAAAAAAAATTATAAATAAAAGTCTGATGTGGCCAACACAGCACCTCCCGCTATTTAATTTTCATTAATTTAAATATACATACTTACATATTTAGTTATACTAGAAACTGTATTAAAATCCATTCCATGTAACTATGGTTCTATTTACTATTATCTTTTTTAAACGTTATTCTTATTAATTTGAAATGATTAGTTCTTTGAAAGTGACATTTATCTGTCAGTTACATACATTTGAGATATGAACTGTCTAATCAAGTAGTTGTGTTTGTTTAAAGCGCAGGCCCTGTGATTTAAATTACATACAATATTGTAAAATTATCCATAAAAAAAGTATTAATGCAAATCAATAGAAAATTTAATAATCTTTAATTTTTGTAATAACATAAATCTCGAAAAAATAACATTTAAAGGTATTTTTCGGAGAAAAACTATTTTGAGCTTCAAGTAAAGTGCCATTTCCGGTTATCTGATTTACACTAAAATCTAATGGCTTGTTTCCGCTTCTTTCCATATTAGAATATGGTATAAATACAAGGTTTCAAAATTTTCTGAATGATAGTATTTGAGTTAGAACGTAAACAGGAACCACACACAGACATCATCGTGAAAATGTTAAAATTGGATTCTAGAGACCTTAAAACGTGGTCATTTACCAAAATCTCGATATGCGATTTTTAGCACGATCCCTATACCTCCCTTACCAAGGAAAGCGGGAGGTAAAAAAGTTATTCCTGTATACATAAATATCTTGATATAATATATCAATGTATAAATCTCATGGTAAATAATTGTTTATTTGGCATACTAAAAAATTGTAATAAGCCGCGATGATTCTGTCTGAAAATTATTGGAAATATAATTTTTAATGTATACATGTCGGTCATACATACGAGTAGAACACGTTGCGTACCATTCTAGTAGATATTAGTTCATTGTTGAAATCAAAATATTAATTTAAAATCAATCTTTATCGTTTATCATTTTACTACATTAAACGTTTATTCATATATATTTTTACACATATCTATAATTATTTTTCATTGTACAATATTGAAAATCTATTATTACAAATTCAAAATAATTTATAATCAACACAAATTTGTATTTATGTCAAAATTCCGCATAAAATAAACAAAAGAAATAGTAATTTTCCATTATATAATTCAATACGCATTGTTGTTGAAAACTTCGATAACAAACAAATAATTTCAAAGTGTAAATAAGAAATTAAAAACTACTTTCGACATGTTTTAAACACTATTTAAATTTAGAACTCATTCGGCTGGTTTCGTATGCAAATATTCAACAACCGAAACGTTCCAATCTTATTTTGTGTGTGCGCGATTATATTTATCTGCATTAGCATTTGGTCGCTTTTCATTCTTTCTCATACCGCAATAGTTTGCACACTAGATATTAGAATAACACTTTTGTTCATATTTGCCCACTTTTGGGTTAAATTTGTGTTCTAACAACAAAGCAAAATAGTGAGTATTGAATTTTCAATGCTGCAATAAATCATTTAATATTAATTGGTTGTGTATTAATTATTTTATGCATATGCATGATTTTTTAATCACACTGCTCTTGACATAGTTTTTTTTTTAAATAAATTCATTGTTACAACCATATTTATAAGCATAGATTTCTAATTTCCACGAATTGTTAAAAAACCAAAAATACAATTTTGAGAATTGTGAACAGGAAATATGTTTTTGTTTAGAATTCGCAGAAACTAAAATTTTCCGCAATGCAAATTATAGTTTGTAATAAACAATCAATCAAATTGTTTTATTGTTTGTTTATAAATCGATTACCAATGACCTTATCTATAAATTTTTCGGTACATATACGATCTTCAAAATTTTCCTGTAGCCTTCAACATTTTATTTTATATTATTCACACAGTCACACCACACGTGTGCAAAAATTTATAGCCGTAACTTTAGTAAACACTAATCGTTTTAAATATATTCACGTGGAAAACCAATTAATCAGTTATTCTATTGTTGTAATTAAACAATATCATTGCCTTTTATATTGTTGTAATCAACTCTAATAGTTTTCTTTGTTATAATCACACAACTATAAGTTTAAATTTGGATATGAGTTCATCTATTCCTGGAATACTTAAGTGGTGCATTTTGCACTTCAAATGTTAATACCTTTGAAATATCAGCTGGTTAAGCGCACTTGAAAACTTTATATCATACTGAAATTTGACTAAGTGCAAGATAGTAGTTTTATTAAAGATCATGGCCAAAATGCGTGATTTTGTTTTTACCTTCCGCATTTTTTAGGTAAGAGACGTATTGTCTTTGTCTAGGTGTTTGTCCTTTGTACTTCGAGTAGGGTTGAGAACAAGATCGATTGATCGATCTTTTTTAAAAAAATCGGATTGATCTTTTATTTTGGAAAGATCGATTTATCGGAAAGATCGATTAATTGAAAAATCGATTTTTCAAATATATTGATCAATTTGAAAATCGATTTATTTTTAAAAAATCGATATTTCTAAATGATATTGATTTTCCAGATTCTGAAAGATCGGTTTATAAAAATGTATTCCAAGACGAAATCTCTTGATTTCACCAGCATTTGGTGTTTCACGCGTGTTAAGTGTTATTCGTCAATCGATCTAGCAATTTTTTAATTAAAATCGATTTTTTAAATCTAGTATTAAAATCGATGTTCCGATTTTTTATTAAAATCGATTTTTGATCATTTATTAAAATCTATTTTTTGATATAGTATTTCGATTTCATATTCAAAATACCGATTTTTTGCTATTGATCAATCAAGTCGGTCAATCGCGACAAATCGATTTTAGCAAAAGATCGAAAAGAAATTTTGATCATTTATTAAAATCGATTTTTGGATATAGTATTTCGATTTCATATTAAAAAATATCGATTTTTTGCTATTGATCGATTAAGTCAATCAATCGCGATAAATCGATTTTAGCAAAAGATCGAAAATCGATTTCAAATTTCTAAGATCGCACAGCCCTAATTTCGGTATAAAATATTATATTTAAAATAATACCATGGTAAAAATCTAGCAGCCTATGCTACTCCAGTATAAAAAATCTGATGTAGCCAGCACATAACCTCCCACCAATTCCATGTTTAAAATAATAACAAACAAGAGTTTTAAGTAAAGTATACCTCCCGGTTGATCGTTTGAAAACAAAACCTAATTTGTTGTTCAAATAAATATAAATGTCTGTAATACGAAATTTTGGATTATATTTTATTATGTTTTTCCTCGAAAATCCACATCCGGTTTAGTCAAAATCTTGTTTCCAATCATATACGAGGTTTAAATACCAAATTTGAGAAGTTTTGGATCATATTGTAATATATTTTTTCAATAAAATCTGTTCAGAGCTTCAAGTAAAGTACCACTTCCGGTTTATCAATTCTAGCCAAAATCTAATATGTCGTTTTCATTAATATAAAAATATTAAATACCAAATTTGAAATGTATTGGATTATATTTTAAATAAAATAAATAAATATAACATCACGGCATATTACCCATTGCTGGGTGTGCCAATCTGCTTTGTACGCAGATATCGGTAATAATGATGACACATTTGTATAGTGCGGGCGTTTACCAGGCGTCATCTCACGGGCACTCACTACTGGCGCGGAGAGTGCACCACAGGGATCAATTTTGTGCCATTTAAAATTCGAAATATTTGGCGTCGGTCGAGATCGAACCCGATTCCCCAGATTCGCGATCAAACACTCAGGCACGCCGCCACGAGACCCCATTTATGGGATTATATTTTAATATAATTTTTCATTAAAAACTGTTATGGGCTTCAAGTAAAGTACCAACTCTTTATATGAATGTAGAAAGCTTGAATACGGAAAATAGAAATTTTTGGAAGTTTGATATAAGAGTTATCGTTAAGGAAAATAGCGTCACACACAGACAGACGTCATTGTAAAGATAGTAAAAAGCCTAATTTGTGCTTATTCCACTATCGAATTTTTGGACCGAAAACATTACATAAAAAAATTATATAAATAGTGTTTTATAATACATGTACAAAATAAATGGAATTGGCGGGAGGTATTGTGCTGGCTACAGCACATGTTTTCATTGTTATAATCAATGATAAATATATTGTTATGACCATTTTAATTTACTTTGAACACGTTGCACTATTTAATCGCTTTCTTAGTACAATGATGAAATAAAAATTCGCGATTAAGTTATAAAATACGGCTGATAAATAAAGTAAACAGACTGTGAATATTCTTTCTTTATTTAAGATTTAAAAACTGGTTTTTGGTAGTTTTTTATTTCACTGGACCTGTTTTTAAAACGGCATACTTATCATAACGGATTTTTGCCCACAGACTTTCTGCCGCTTTTTTTATTTAGTTTACATCATCTTTAGATGATTAAAATCGCAAAACATACTTTGCAAGTCAAATAATAACATATGTCCAAGACGACATACTGTCTGAGCGTACGAAAATGAACTTTGATTAGAACATGTGTATTGTCTTACAAAAATTCTGTTACTATGTTAAAACGAATAAAGGTCAGTTGATATCAAATTATACACTTTCACGTTTGAAAATTGCTGATATTGCAAAATTTGCACATAAATAATATCATATTAATTTATTTTTACGATTGCTACGAATATTTTTGTCAATACGTAGACATTTTCAATACTGAGTTTCTTTTCTTTGTTATACAGATATTTGTGAATATGAATATGTGGTATAATTTAAAGTTTGAATCAGATTATAACTTTAGACACATTTATAACTTGTTCAAAATCAATATACAGTTAGCCAATCAGAGGCCGAGAAACTAGAGTATTATTTAAACAATGGAAAATTTTATTGTACAAAGGAAACGTGATTATTATTTCATTTATTTATAAACACTATAATGATATAGATATAGATTAATTTTTTAAATTATTATAAACTTTTATAAATTCATATATTTACTTATTTATATTTACACAATGATTACAAAAATATTGTATATTTACTTAGTACTTTGATATTCTAAGAAAATATTAAGATATATAAAAACAAATACATATATGTATATATTTATTCAACTTAATATTTGTCCAATGTCCTATATAAGTATTTTAAATGTCTGCCATGCAAATTAATAAATAAACAGAATGGCGTCTTCTTGAACGCTATTTATTTGCATACATAATAAAAGAAATAATATACACGTATACAATTTTAATTATTTTTATTACCTACAATAGTATGATTGTACCTACGAATCTTAATGAGATGCCGTATAATTATGCACTATACAGGGTGTCCCAGGACGAGATTACTCTGTCGTTTTAAAAACTACTCAATATTATTTTACGAAATTTGGCATCTAGGGGTTTTCTCATATGCCCGTTTCAACTAAAATATTCTCAAAGCAGTAGCACTTCCGGTTTAACCGGAAGTAGATCCCAACTTTCTTATTTTAAATGGAATGCTATATTGTTTCAGCAGAACATTTTGCATACGAAACAATAAAAATATTTTACTAATGATTAACCATTTGGGGTCTCGTGGCCGCGTGCCTGAGTGTCAGGTCGCGAATCTGGGGAACCGGGTTCGATCCCGACCGACGCCAAATATTTCCAATTTTAAATGGCACAAAATTGACCCCTGTGGTGCTCTGTCCACGCCAGCAATGAGTGCCCGTAAGGTGACGCCTGGTAAGCGCCCGCACGGTGCAAATATTTCGTCATTACCGATATCTGTGTACAAGGAGATTGGCACACCCAGCAATGGGTAATAAGCCGTGAAGATTTATTTATTTATCAACCACTTCCGGCGTATTTTTTTTAAAATTTTTTCTGGAAGAACGATTACTTCTTTATCTGTCGATATCTCGAGAATGGAATCGAATTTCTATAATCAGTAAAAACAGTTTTATAAAGACAGCTCCTTTGTCGTTAGAAATAGAGCATAAATTTATTAACAGACTTTACTCGTCTACTCAAGGAGTATAACATAAAATTATTTTCACATATACAGGCTGTTGCATTACGTCTCGGCGAGAATTGTTTCCCATGTTTTTAAATGGAACAGCCTATATATTTTCATATATTTTGAATTGTATTTTATTCACACGCATATATATATTTAATTTTCGTCGGCGTTGTCAAGTTATTCAGTTTTTTCTCTAAAAATGACCTATACGCTGTTCCATTTAAGCCATTCAGTAGATGGAGCTGGCAACAGCGCAAACTTGAAGTAGCCGAAATTACAATGGGTAAACTTGTCTCTTGTGTCCAATTTCAGCCAATCAGAGAGGTCAAAACTATTCCCTATGCTCTACAATACTGAATGGCTTAAATGGTATAATACACGCATTGCTTTATAAAGGCGTATTGAAGTTATTTTAATAGTAAAAATTAAGAAAAAAAAATTCTGTACAACTATACCTATACTCTATGTTCTCATATAATTTTTTTTAAATATAATTATACAGGGTGTTCAATAAAGCCAATCAAATTTAAATCGTCATTTTCAAATGTATTATTATTTTTTATTATTTAAATTAAATCTAATATACTATGGAAATTGTGTTTTTATTAAGAAACAATTGCAAAAATGAACAGTAGTTTGCATTAGCCGATAAATAAAACGGTTTATTATTAATATTAGTGCGATTAGGTAGTAATAATTTTTCACAAGAAGAACTATCAATAATACCTAATAATATCAATACCAACTAAATAATAAAATATAGGGTGTTCCATTTGAAAATGATAAGTTATAGTCATTTGTAATTGAGTAAATTTGATTGGCTTTATTGAACAGCCTGTATAAATATATATTTTTTTAAATTATATGAGAACATAAAGTATAGTTTAGTTGCACAGAAAAAATTTATCTTAATTTTTACTATTAAAATAACTTTAGTACGCCTTTATAAAGCAATGTATTAGGTCATTTTTAGAGAACAAAACGGAATAACCTGGCAACACCGAGGAAAATTAAAAAAATATATATGTGCGTATAGGTGAATAAAATACAATTCAAAATATATGAAAATATATAGGGTGTTCCATTTGAAAAAAGAGTAACAATTCTCGCCGAGCCGTAATGCAACACCTTGTATATGTGAAAATAATGTTATGTTATACTCCTTGAGTGGACGAATAAATTCTGTTAATAAATTTATGCTCTATTTCTAACGACAAGGGAGATATCGAAGACGGTCATTTCAAAGACTCACCTGTATATTAATAATCGACAATTTTTAAAAAATGTATTTTCTACGTGAACGTGAAGTTCAAGTTTAAAAAATTAAAAAACAGGCTTTTTTTAAAATGGAACACTCCATTTTTTATTATTTAAATGAATTTTTTGTTGAAAAATAGGGGTAGTTTGTGTAGTATGTCCTATGTTGAAAGTTGTCAAATTTTTAGTAAAATGGAGAAATGTAAAGTTACGGTCTACTTCCGGTTAAACGGGAAGTTCTACTGCTTTGAGAATATTTTAGTTGAAACGGGCATGTAAGAATACCCCTAAATACCAAATTTCTTAAAATAATATTGAAAAATAACGAAAACGTAAGCTCGTCCTCGGACACTGTACAGTAATATACATACAGGGTGTTGACTCTCAGGTGCTAACATAGGGATTTAACATGGGATTTTAGTTTTTTGCAATTTCTTGCTATCTTGTGCATTTTACGGCAAAAACAGAATTAATTTTTTATTGTTTCTAGTTTCTTCACAATTTTAATAAGAAAGTTCAAAATTTCGGTTTATTAGTAGCAGTAGCCATGACACTTGTTTTCTTTTTCTAGTTCTCATAAAGTATTTATAAACGTCAAACGTCAATTTAACATGCAAAATAAATTCCGTATTCTTCTGTAGTTATTTCCATCATAATATTCCATTAGATAGGTTCCTCATTCGAATAAACAATCATTATTTAATTTATTTCTTTTCCATAAGTCAAATTGACGTTTGACGTTCATAAATAATTTAGAAGACCAGAAAAAAAGAAAACAAGTGCCATGGCTATAGCTACTAATAAACCGAAATTTCAAAACTGCTACGCTTTAAACAAACAAAACTCCTTATTGGTTTCGCAGTTATTCAGATGTATGTAATTGACAGATAAATGTCACTGTCAAAGAACTAATCATTTCAAATTAATAATAGTAACGTTTTAAAAAAAAAGTAAATAGAAGAATACGAAAGGAAATCAATACAGTTTCCAGCATAAGTAAATATGTATGTATTTAGATTAATTAAAACTAACGATTCATAAAAAAGTTTAAGCTAATCCTCATTTTTGAATTAGTGACTTCTATTCTATCCCAGTATTTAAAATTTAATCTTCATTTTATTATCAAAAAAAGTAGTTACTTGGATTAGATTAGACAATATTTTAAAAAATAAACTGCCAAAATTAGATTAAAATTCGCTATTGCAAAAATAAGGATTAACGTAATCTTTTTGCGACTCGGGCTGTAAATGGCGGGAGGTATTGTGCTGGACACACCGGATTTTTAAAATTATGATGAAACTATACTCTATCCGTTTTATCTATAGAGTGGTATGAAAATAGGAGCAATTTGATCTTGTTGATTGATTGGATAATATCGGGGTATTATCCAATCAGAAAACAAGATCAATCTGCTCCTATCTTCGTACCACTCTATAGTTAAAACGGATAGAGTTTTGAAACAAAAAATATTAAAGCAGTTTTGTACCTATACAGCTTTTAATTCAATACAACTCTGTGCTCTACAGTTTTTGCCGTACAATGAACAGGAGAGTAGGAAATTGCAAAAAAAAAAATCCCTATGTTCCCATTTGGCCGTCCTCGTTTTACGTTGCTGCGTGCCTAAGTGCCTGGTTGCGAATATATGGGACCTATTGCAATCTCGAGCGGACGATAAAAAATTATTTGTAATTTTAAATGACACAAAAGAGACTCCGTGGGGCACTCTCTGGTTGCGTTCGGTTATACGCTCCGAGCGGTCTGAGCGCTCGACGCCGTTCGGTAATTACATCTGAGCGATCTATTTGCTCAGCTCTATGTTCGGTTATTAGCTCACGGAGCGCACAGAGCCCGATCTGTTCGCTCGTTCTCAAACCATGGAGCATGTTGAGCAGTTTTCTGGCGCAAGCGTATTTTAGCATAAATTTAAATTTTTTGTCACCGGCAATGCAAATAGTGTTTATTTTATGAATGACTGTTGTAATTTTCGTATGATATCAATCAAAAATGTTTGAATTGTATAATATAGTTAATTTCAAAAACATTTTTCTACATATTGGATAAATCTGTCCAGGTTGTTTTGCATGTTGATAAAGGGTTAAAATGAAATACACCTGTTGTGTGATGATGCAGAATGTATTATTTATTTATTTAAGTGGCGATCGATTTAGGACGGTAGTCCTTCATCAGGCCGACGCGTCAAAATAGTAAAAATATATATCGTAGAAAATCTTAAGTGTCAGAATGGCAGCTATACGCTCTATCCGTTCGGTTATTCAAGCTACAGATCGGAAATCGTAGATGAATCTGTCACGTGATCAGATTGCTCAGAGTGCTCGACAGATTTAAATACCGAACGCACCCTCTATGAAAGAAATAATTGCCCGTGAGATTAACGCCTGCGCGGTACGAATATGTTATCATCATTACCGATATCTGCGCACAAAGCAGATTGGCACACCCAGCAATATGGGTAATATACCGTGATGATATATTTATTTATTTTATTAATTATTAACATATTAAAACTATCATTTATTATATAAACTTGCTACTTACTAAATTGCAACAAAGAATATCTGATTATAACAAAGCAGTTTGATTACAACAAAGGAAATAACTAGTGACGCAAAATTATAATAATTTTGTATTTGCTTTGTTATTTATTATTATATAAAAAACGCAATAATAAGTAATAAATTTAACAATATACAATACAATAAACACTTCTAAGAATAAATTATTTCGCATTAACATAAGCGGAAAATTTTATATAACATTTATATACATCCATTCATTTTACATAATGGGGGATCGTTAGAGACAATAAATTATCGATTTGGCAACCGTGTTACACATTTGGACATTGTCCAAGTAAAATATATTCATCTTGTTAAGACTTATGGAAAAGTTCTGGACATTAGAAATAATTTGTATAGGGCGCGGGCAAACAGCTGTTTTAAGTGTCCTTGAAAACATATGTGCTAGAGCCCCACTTGTCAAAATGACAGTACAGCCATTTTTGTGTTGTGGTGTTTTACAATAAACACTGAGATTCCAGAAAAATTCAACACAAACGACAAACAGCACAACATACAACAAAATGGCTATACTGTCACTTTGACAAGTGGGGCTCCAGCACATATGTTTTCAAGGACATTTAAAACAGCTGTTGTCCGCGTTCTATACATACAGTTATGGTATGACTAGCGAATGAAAGTTGACGTTTCAATTATTTTATAGATGTGGTTTCTTTTGAAACCTTGAGAAGAATAGAATTATACGAAATATTCAGATATGAAATTTTTGCATGAACCGATTTAAATACTGGACTAGGAAACCACAGAAATACATTACTATGGCTGGCTGAAAATAGATGGCCGATTACGGTAACTGAATATCAAAACAGGGGTGCGATGAAAATATTTTAAACATTTTTCGTTTATGTTGATTATAGTAAATATTTTGATCTTTAAAATATTTACTTTGACAATTCTATGAAATAGGATTATTTTTAATTTCCTCTGCCAGTAATTCCGACTTGAGGGTTGCTTACACCTGAGACGAGCGAACTAGAATTTATTATTATTATTAAATTTTCTTAAATACATACCTGAATCCTGTTGCTGAAGTCATTTTAAATGTCTCCTGGTATTGAGTATAATTCTAATCTTCTGTAACGGAATACATAAGGGACAGTTTCCTTTCAAATCAAATATAGGGAAATCTATTAAATAATCTAAACGTTAACTTTCATTCGCTAGTCACACTATACACTACAGGCTACAGGTTGTGCCAGGACGAGCTTACGCTATCGTTATTTTAAAAGCTATTCAATATTATTTTACGAAATTTGGTATCTAGGGGTTTTCCGACATGCCCGTTTCAGCTTAAATATTTTTAAAACAGTAGCACTTCCGGTTTAACCGGAAGTAGACCCTAACTTTCTTATTTTAAATGGAATGTTATATTTTTTTTATTTTACCGTTGATTTCAACAGAAAATTTTACATATGAAACCATAAAAAAATTTACTTATAATCAACCACTTCCGGTGTAATTATATTTTTTAATTTTTACGATAATAAGCTTTTGTTTTCAATAATATAAATTAATAATCGACAATTTTTGAAAATTGTAATTTCTAAGTGAAATTCACAAAATTAAAAAAACTCATTTTTTTTAAATGGAACACTCCTTTTTTATTTTATACAAAATTTCGTAAAATAATATTGAATAGTTTTTAAAATAGCGTAACTCGTCCTGGGACACCTGCATTTTCAAAGACTTTCAACAAACATTCATATTCAATCATAGGTGAATGTATTATTGATTACTACAACAATATAAAATCATACATTTCTCCCCTATACTATAATGGTCAAGGGCTCCATTCTAACTGTCTCTGCATGTAACCCCTTAATTTCTCCAGATACACTCATGGACAATTTTCTTGGCATAGCCCATACCCATATGGCTAAAACGAAGAGTGAAGATATCTCCATGGGTTTTGGCTCGGGTTTTGACATACTTCAGAGCGACCTGGAAGTCCCGAATGCATCAGACGTCGTCTTTCGACACACGTGGTGTATCAAAAAATACAACAGGGCTATTAAAAAGAAAGAAACTTTGGATAGCCCTTTGTTTGACTGTTCTGTGAATGGGATGAGTTCTACTTGGAATATGTCCATACGATTTTGGAAAAGTAAGAAGAGTTTTTTTTAGTGAAATTAATATAATATATAAATGTTGAATTCATGTCCTATGCTCCATAATGAAATATAATTAATTTAGTGTGTCCCATTTAGAGCTGCCACCATTGGAATCCCGAGAACTATAAGAGATACAATGTCGGTTAAATGGCACTTTTTGTGCATCTATAAGGGGCCATCTCAGGTGTGCTTTTGTTTTTCCAAAAATTCTCATAGGGCACTAGAAAATGACGAAAAACTGAATTTGGTCGACGTTTTCATTTTGAAATTACTTTTAAACTATCAGTAATCGAGAAAATTGTTTCAAATAAATAAGTTTGATATTTTCATTGTCTATCCAGTGGCGTACGAAAATATTTTTTTATCGGTAAATTTCCGAGATATAACACAAAGTTATATTTTTTAAAATGGAACCCATATTTGATTTCGAGATTCGAGATCCCAATGGTGGCAGCTCTAAATGAGACACACTGTATACAGGATGTTTCCTTTAAAACAACCAGCGCTTTTTTGGGCGAATTAATGACTTTAGAAAAAAATGTTATATACAAGAAATGATCAAGAATAAGGGGCTAATATATTAATAATAACAAACCGAAAATTCGACCAGTGGTTCTCTAACGACAGAATAAAATTATATTTTTTTAAATGGTATCCTATATAATTTTTTAGCCCATTAGAAAGAGATTTTTTTCTGATTTCCACGATATAAATATGGTATAGGGTTGTATAACAATTATATCGAGAAAAATGGTATTAAAACTGTTATAATATTACAATAGGCTATGCAATACACGTCTGTTGCCTAGTTACGCTAGTAGTAAACCCAATTTTTATTACATTATTTCTAGTTTTTAATACCATTTTTCTTAAAATTATTGTTATACAACCCTATACTATATTTATATCGTTGAAATCAGAAAATAATATTCTTTTTAAAGGGCTAAAAATTATATATGGTGCCATTTAAAAAATATAATTTTGTTCTACCGTTTGAGAACCACTAGTTAAATATTCGGTTTGTTACTATTGATACATTATCCCCTTATTCTTGATCATTTTTGGTATAAAACATTTTTCTCTAAAGTCGTTAGTTCGCCCAAAAAAGCGCTGGTTGTTTTAAAGGAAACACCCTGTATACTAGTGAGGTAATGTCTGGTCATCATCTTATAGGATTGATTATACAATTCATAATTAATTCAGCCAATGGCATTTGAGAATTTTACTTAGTTACTATATATTGATAAGCGAATATACCCTTGACGACGTGGTATAACCGATTTTGTATATTCACTGGGTCCCAAATGTAAAATCGTCACAGTAACCACCAGTAAACACGTTGTTTTATTTATCAACAAACGTCAAAAAAAAAAAATTTTTGTTATTAAATATATTCATTGTATAATCCAACGAATACCACTTGTGTATTCAGTATTATCAAAATATATTGTGTTGATACACTCAACGTATTATTTTAGAATATCCAAAATAATACGTTTCGTGGCAACACAATGAGGCGCGGGCGAACACGTGACTTTGACAAGTGCTTGTAGGGCTCCACAAGATTGTCAAGTACACAGCATGTGTACCTTTCCTGTGTTGTTAAACCAATTTAGGCGTAAAATTGATAAAAAAAAAATTGTAAAACAAGTTATTATTAATGAATATCATGTTGTTTTATTTTCTGGCACATTAAACTTAATTTTTAAATTATTTTTTAAAGAAATAGAGCGTTTAACATGAACTGATGGTTTCCTCAAATTTAGCGCGCCAAGAAATTTTGAATCGTAGATGGCAGCACTAACCGCTGTATTTTTATAAAAAAAATATTTTAAAAATTAAGTTTATGTGTCAGAAAATAAAACAACATGACATTCATTAACAATAACTAGTTTTACAATTTTATTTATTAATTTTACGCTTAAATTGTTTTGGCAACACAGGCCAGGTACAAAAGCTGTATACATGGCAACCTTCTGTTGCCCTGCAAGCACTTGTCAAAATCATGTTTTCGCCCGCGCCTCTCGTGTGGTTATGAAAATAGTCATCAATATCAAAATTTATATTTAGGATGTTTAAGACCACCCGTCCCATGCTTTTTTTCAGAACTACGATTTCCTAGGTTTCGGAAAAAAATTAACATTACATAATCTTATCTGAAGAATTTAGTGATAGTAGTCTCGATTTCCGGAATTTACCGGAAATAGGCGTAACTACACTGAGGTTTAGAATTTCAAATGGGAACCTAGGTCATTTGTTGTACCCGTGGATTTGTATTCTAAAAACAAACAACTTTTGTCGGAAATATTTTTCTTATATTAGGTATTATTTACGAAAAAAATACTAAAAATTGTTTAAATGGTCGAAGTACTGTCCACTTTGATCGGTGCTTATTCCTGGTTTTCACTTGTTTAAGTTTAATTTGACATTTACTACATTTATTCACTATCTCACACAACAAGGTGTTTTTGAAATATTAAATACGTTACGAACATAAAAATAAAATGGAAATGGCGAGAGGTACTGTGCTGGCCACAAGGGATAACATGAAGAACAAGATTCGGGACGTCTACCGCTCGCTGACTGAAAATGAAGTACTAAGTCAACAATGTCCCGACTTAGCCTGCAAAATGCACCGATCAAGATGGAAGGCATTTCGAACATTTAAATAAGTTTTAGTATTTATTTCGTAAATAATACCTAATATATATATATATATATATATATATATATATATATATATATATATATATATATATATATATATATATATATATAATGTTGCCAACAAAAGTTGTTTGTTTTTAGAATACACATCCAACGATACCGCACATTACCTAAGTCCCCATTTGAAATTCTGAACCTGAGTTACGCCTACTTCCTGTAAATTCAGGAAATTGCGAATACTACCAATAAATTCTTCAGCTAGGTTTATGTTATGAAAGTTTTTTTCCTGAACCTCTAGGACGTCGTAGTTCTGGAAAAACCTGGGACGGGTGGTCTGAAACACCTGTACGGTACATCATATTTCTATTTCTAATATTATTTTTACAGAGTTAGAAGCACATATTAAAAATGTGAACATATTAATATTTGGTACAGGTTGATCCAGAATGATTGAATGGCACGTGACTTGAAAAAGTTCTGGTTATAATCAAAATTATCTTTCACGGAAAAACATTAGTATCAATTTACCGGCAATTTCACATTATGTTTCTTATATTACCGACATTTGGAAAAGTCAGCTGCGTTATGCATTTGAATTTCTTGGCATATAGTTTGTTTTTACCTTTATAATTATACTGTCATTTATTCAAATCATTACGTTAGAATGATTATGGAAGAACATAAGTTTATTTTGGAAGTATATATTCTTACTTCCAGGAATGATAACAATAAGTGGAAATATGTACGCCAATGCAATTTGTCAATCGTATTTCACTATCACAAGGATGCGGCAAACATAAATCAGAACGAAACGAAACCTTCAATCATTCTGGATCACTCTGTATAAGTACAGGGTGCGGCAAAACAACCTTCCTAGTTTTGAAGGTGAAATCTAAAAATATTTTCCCATTCTGAACTTATAACAATATAAGAAGTTTTATCTCATGTAGTTTTTAAAATAATATCGGCCAAGTGGTGCCCGTCATTGTCATTACCCCATAGAAAAAAAACGCACTGTGTTCTGTGATAAATCTGGAGAACGCGCGGGACAAGGAATATCGCCTCTCAGGGAAATAAAGCGCCCGAAAAACATTTTCTCGAAACCTGCATTGATGCTGCCCGAATTCTCTGCGTCGGTGTATTCAGGTGTACGAGCAATCCATGGATGTCCTCGTCCTTTCTTGACAACAGATCCTGTTTCCCTAAAGTTTTTTTTACCAAAAACGTAATCTGTTTTGCGGACCAGAATTGGGCCGGGGGGGGGGGGGTGTGCTGAGAGGGTATTTGGAACAGAGTACTAAATGCGCGCTGGACGGCGACTACAGACCCGTTTTCGCGAATGTAGGCTTCCACAGCAAAAGCGCATTGCTCGTTCGTTCACATTATGTTTACGATACCCATTCACCTGCCTTCATAGACACCACCCCCACCCTTTTACGACCTCTACTCGCCTCTTAATGTCGTAATAAAACTAGGGAGGTTTTTTACCGTACGCTTTATTTTACAGGAAAAACATTTCAAGTTAATAACAAGTAAATTGAAAGCGATCTAAGTGCCAAAAAATATGTGCGATACATTTTTTTTTTCTTTTTGATATATTCTATCGAAACATGCTCGATAATTTTTTCCATGCCACAATTTGTATGTTAATCATATGCCGGAAGACCATACGATAAAATATTCATCAATACGATTAGTAATCCGGTCCAAAGTACGATTTTGCGTTGCATATCTTGTAATCTCAACAACATGCTAAAAAGCTATAAATTTATCGTAACGCTATTCGTGGAAATTTACGTCATAATAATGAAAACATTTGTTGTAAACAAATAAATCTAAAAGGCGTTTACAAAACATTGCTGTTATATGGATAACACTACGTGCAGGAACGTGATTTTGAATTTGAACAGAAATTAGACTTATTGACGATTCAAATTAACTTTTCCCGCCGCTATTTAGCCGGTTTGTGATGTCACATCTAGACTGTACGAACCGAACGAGGTGTCAATCTGTCACTGATAGGTACTGCATTTTACGCTTTTTAGAGAAATTTAAAAACATGAAACTTGTGTTAAAGGATATTTTAAATTATTTAAATGGTCTGCAAACTCCAAAAAAATTCTATGAGAAGGAATTCTGGGCATATTTTTAGTTCAAAATTTAGCCACCAGATAGAGTTTGCTTAATTTGAATCGGTAATCGGGCGCGAGCAGGCACGGACTCGAGCGACCTTGAAGAGTTTGGAATCAGCTGATTTGTATGCGTTGTTTGTCATTTTGGCAACTTTCACACGAACAATATTTTGACTTATTTTAATTTTGTGTTTTAATGCTTGAATATTGTAAAATAATAACTTTGAGCAGTTCAAAATCAAAATAAGTCAAATATTGTTCCTGTCAAAACTGTCAAAATGACAAGCGCACACAAATCAGCTGATTCCAAGCTCTTTAAGGTCGCTCGAGTCACGTGTCTGCTCGCGTCCTATACTCCGTTCGCTGAAACGACAGAATGTGGGACTAATTCTTGAAGAGAAACAAGTCATTCTATTGGTTCGGTTCCAAAATTATCCTCTTTGAATTGCGAATTCAGTAAAATCTATTCGCAATCGTAGATAAAATTTTCCCTCTAGTGGCACAAATCAGTACTACGAAAAGCAGTCGTACAAGCGCCATATTAAATAAGTGACAGCTGAGTGAGTAGTGTAGTATTAATTATTAAATATTTTAACTTATCGCCTTTATATAAATAAGTTTTGAAACTCGGTTTGTATACACAGACAACGAAACACAGTGAACAATGTGAACTGTCATATGTCAAACCCATCGTATGGCGGCCATCTTGTTTCGAAAATCAGCGCCTCTATCGTTAATTTCGATTGCGAATCTTGCAATACATATGGGAAAATACTATAACAGAAGAATGTGCAGGGCTGCGTAAAGCCATTCCGCTGTACAGTACAGAGAGGCCAATGTTCTAGAGCGCTCCGGATTTTGACGGAAGTGGTTCCTCACTCTTATTCGTCAAACCCCAGCGCCATATAGAGTCCACTGTTATTGTGATAGCTCTGACGCATTGGCATTTATCTGAGAGCTTATATATTTATCTAAAAATAACGATAATAAACTAACCTAATACACAAAACTTAGCACAAATTTTCCAAGCGTGACTTTTATGCGTTAGGTTAGGTTATTGTTATTTTTAGAGAAATATACATGCCAGTGTGTCTCAGAGATACCACAATAACAGTGAACTATGTCTGTATTGCGCTGAAGTTGGTTAATGAAAGTAAGGAATCACCTCCGTCAAACTCCTGAGTAGGGCTGCGAAAAAGATCGATTGATCGATTTTTATTTTAGAAAATCGTATTGATCTTTTATGTTGAAAAGATCGATTATTCAAAAAATTTGAGTTATAGAAAAAATTGATTAATTAAAAAATCGATTTTTCAAATAGATTAATCAATTGAAAAATTAATTTTTGCCAAAAAGATCGATCAATTAAAAAAACATTCATCCAAATTCCGGAAAATCGATCTTCCAAATGGTGAAAGATCGGTTTTTTAACAAAATATTTATTTCAAGATTGATGAAAAAACTCTTGATTTCACAAGCATTTGGCGTTTCACGCACGTTAGGTGTTATTCGTGAATTTTTTCGTAATTTAATGTGCGTATGCGTCCTAGAAATTTCGTATCAATAAAAATCGATCTTTTAATATAATCGATCTTGCGATTTTTTTTTAATTAAAATCTATTTTTGATCTATTATTAAAGTCGATGTTTTGATTCTTTATTAAAATCGATTTCTGATCATTTATTAAAATCGATTATTTGATATAGTATTTCGATTTCATATTAAAAAATATCGATTTTTGCTATTGATCGATCAAATCGATCAATCGCGACAAATCGATTTTAGAAAAGATAGATAATCGATTTCAAATTTCTAAGACCGCACTGCCCTAGCGCTTCAGAACATGATACATGAGGGTTTCCACCATAATCAAAATAGAGAAAAATTACACTGTTACACTAAAATACATTATAAAACATTTATAAAAACATTATCTAAATGGTTAAACATTTTTATTTTTTTTAAATGCTTGGAAACATTACACTGCGTTCGAAACGCGCCGATTGCTGGATGGACTATGACGTAATATACCGGATCGAGATTACAGTTTTCTGTTTTACCTCAACATAGGAATAGGTTACAATACTCTGTTTTACATGCATATATCAAATAATTTCAACATCTTTAATGTAGACGATTTTAAGCACTTCTACTCCGTTTCTTAAAATTACAGAACTAAATTGAAACTGTGAACAAACATAATTATGACGCTACGACCGCACCATCTATTGATCGTTTAGACTAGTGGGCTATGTCGCACTGTCGTGGCGGTAAAAATGGTCGTTCAAACGAGTTACAAATATACAGTTTTCAATATTTTTTTTACAGAAAACCTGTTAAATGTTTTATTTATTCTAATACATATAACTTTTCATGAAGAAGATAAAACCCAATATGAAATGATGGAATAATTGAAAATATTTTAGACGAAAGAAATTTGTAAAAATTTCTTACCATTTACATGAATTGTATATTTTATAATTAGTCTGTTGAAAATTTAAACAGGCAGGATTATTATGAGCACAATAATAATAAAAATATGGAGCATAGGGCATGAATTATTCTCCTATTTTGTCAAGTCTCAATAATATTTCTCTCTTTTAAGGTCAAGGAGGCAAAAGGGTAAAGAACCCAATCGTTATCTGTCTCAATCTAGTACGAGCGGAAACTGAAGAAGCAAACCAAGCAAAAATTCGCTACCAGTTTGGCATTTGGGATGCTAGTATCAAACATTGGGAATGCTGCCCTATGAATCGCGTAGCTTTAAACTTTCAAACAAGCGATGATCTTCTTTCAGTAGGTCATAGAGATTTGAGTATTCTTAAGAGACACATAGACGCAAGTAAGTAGAAATAGCGAATTTGGTATAATGAGTTCATTGTTCTTATCTGACCAATACTAGTTTAAGTTCAAGGTGAAAATGTGATCATTTATTTAAATTAAACATCTGGTGTTTAGTTGGTTTCATTCGGAAAGAATTTGACGCATAATTGGGGTATGATATGATACAATTGTTTAAATGGAACCAACAATGACATATATTTTACTTTAACTATTATGCTATTTTCAAAATTATAACGATTATGGATTATTTTAGAGAAAAACTAGCTGTACTCGTCGTAAATACTTGCAACAAACAATACTATGGAGTAATGGTATACATTATAAATTCTCTGTATTAATGTTTGGTGCTCTTCTAAACTTTTTTCTAACTATCCCTCGCCTGCTTTTTAAATACATAGGGAGAAGTCTGAATAATTATCTAACACTCAGTTAATGAGGCGCGGGCAGACACGTGACTTTGACAAGTGCTTGTAGGGCCCCACAAGGGTGCCAAGTATACAGCTTGTATACTTTACCTGTGTTGCCAAATCAATTTAAGCGTAAAATTAATAAATAAAATTGTAAAACTAGTTATTATTAATGAATATCATGTTGTTTTATTTTCTGGCACATTAAACTTAATTTTTAAATTAATTTTTATAAAAATAGAGCATTCAACATGAACTGATGGTTTCCTCAAATTTAACGCGCCAAGAAATCTTTGTATCGTAGATGGCAGCACTAATCTCTCTATTTTTATATAAAATATTTTAAAAATTAAGTTAATAACTAGTTTTATAATTTTATTTATTAATTTTACGCTTAAATTGATTTGGCAACACAGGCAAGTTACCCAAGCTGTATACTTGGCAACCTTGGGGGGCCCTACAAGCACTTGTCAAAATCACGTGTCTGCCCGCGCCTCAAATAAATAAATAATTTAGAGCTGAATGCAAGGTTAAAAGTGCCTGACAACAAACTAGGAGTTATTAGTAACTTTTAGATAAATTATTTGAGTGTTTATCAATATATAGTCTATTTGCCTTGGCGATTCAAATTAACTTTTCCCGCCGTTATATAGCCCTGTTGTGACGTCACAACAAGTCTGTACCGTACGAGCTGTCAATCTGTCACTGATACTGCATTTTACGCTTTTTAGAGAAATTTAAAATCATAAAACTTGTGTTAAAATATATTTTAAATTATTTAAACGGCGCAAACTCCAGAATATTTCTATGATAGGAAGGGAACAATATATTCTGGGTATATTTTCAGCTCAAAATTTATCCACCAGATAGGGTTTACTTAATTTGAATCGCGAATACTTAGAGTTAACTCTAGACCAGAAAAGTGTAACTATCACATTTAGGCGCTAAATTCGAACTCAGTTCATAACACTGAGAGCATAATATTACTCCCCGTGTATTTCTTACCAAGAAAATTTTTGCTCAACTTTAAAGGACGTAAAATCTCATAAAAGTAAATCTCTTATGCAAAAAATTATATGTACCACCTAGATCGATCTTTTATCTCCTGATTCGTACAATAATATTCACATGAACTGTGCACAGTTTATAATTATTTAAATAAAAATAAACACTACAAAATTCAATGAACGTATATCTCGATTGGTGCTTCAACTTCGGTACGCCGCTAATCGCAGCATAGCTTGTGTTGCACTTGACCTATTTAGGGCGTGTGAGGGACTACCCACGACATACGGAATTTTAATTTATAAGTAACATTTTAATTTCTAATAATTTTCTTACTCTACCTTTTCAAGGATTTTAAACAGTTGCAATCTATTACTGAATAAACAAACTATAAAATACTTAACAAGAGCTATTTAGTAGATTAAAAAGAATGTAAGTGCTATTTTTTATTTGATTTTAAATCAAGGAAAGAAAGAAAAGAATGCTAGTCGGCGGGATTTGAACCCACGATCTCAACATACTTTTCTGGTCTATTGGAAACTGAAACTGTAAAACCTTCAATGATTGGCTAAGGTTCCTACGTCAAACGATTGATTGCAAATGAGGCACGGGTAGACACGTGACTTTGACAAGTGCTTGTAGGGCCCCACAAGGGTGCCAAGTATACAGCTTGTATATAAATTAATGAATAAAATTGTAAAACTAGTTATTATTAATGAATATTATGTTATTTTATTTTCTGACACATTCAACTTAATTTTTAAATTAATTTTTATAAAAATAGAGCATTCAACATGAACTGGTGGTTTCCTCAAATTTAGCGCGCCAAGAAATCTTTGTATCGTAGATGGCAGCACTAATCGCTCTATTTTTATATAAAATATTTTAAAAATTAATTTATTCTGTTAGAAAATAAAACAACATGATATTCATTAATAATAACTAGTGTTTTAATTTTATTTATTAATTTTACACTTAAATTGATTTGGAAACACAGGCAAGTTACACAAGCTGTGTACTTGGCAAGCTTGTGGGGCCCTACAAGCACTTGTCAAAGTCACGTGTCTGCCCGTGCCTCATACACTCGAATCTCGGTCATTAGTGCCGCTCTCGAAACCAATGCTTTTCTTATGTAAACTTTGAAAATTAATTACAAAAAAAACTAAGCAAAATTTTGAAGTCTGATTACTTCTACCGTTCGGAAGCTGAAAGAACATTTCTACAAAATTTGGCGTCGATATGTAAAAACGGTGTAGATTTTGTATAGACATCAGACTTTCACTTTTATATATAAGAAAGATACTACAAATAAAATATGCGTACAATTAATTTTTCTATAACTTTCTCTAAAATAATCCATAAACGATTTAATCATGCGACAATCTTTGATTGTTGTGTTGTAATCAACTAGCAAAAAAATATAATCCGACCTATTCGCTGCGTCTGTGTGTGATCAAATGCTTTATTTATATCATATACAGGGTGTAACAGCTAAACCAGCTACTTCAAATAATTTCTGTGTTATTAAAGATACAATAAAATACTATAAGACATTTTTGTTGATGAATGAGTCCAGATCAGAATTCATATTATTAACGTAGATAGGATTTAGGAAAAGAATTCTGAAGTTATATAAAATATTTTATTTCATAAAATAATGCTATGTGGCTATCGATTTCGTCTTATAAGACATCTTCAGGCCTACAGCTGAAAATAAAGTTTACAATAGTATACATGGTGTTATATTATTTAAATTATGTAATATAAAAATGAAAAAATTGAAAAAAAATTTTTAGTTTTTTGAAAATTTTTGAAATTGTTTAAGTATTATAAAAATATATCAGATTATACAATTTTTAATATAAAATGGAGAGTTTAGTAAATATAGGGCTGAAAAGCGACGTTGGATTATGTTAATAATGTAAGATTGGAGATATTTTTGAATTTTTTTTAGGTTAAGAGAACGTGACAATCATAAAATTAGAAAAAAAATAATTTAAAAAAATAATATATATATATATATATATATATATATATATATATACATAAAATTGACAATCTTATAAAAGACCAAGGGGGGCATCCGAATATAGAATAAAATATATTTTAAACTAGTGGTTCTCAAGTTACAACACAAAGTTATATTTTTTTAAATGGGATGGCATATATTTTTTACGCCCATTCGATAGAGTATTTTTTCTGAATTCAAACATGTATTCATATTATATCCTAACATAAAAATATTGACAATAATTCAATTGAAATTTAAATAAATTTCATTTTTATAAAATGAAACAGATATTTGTTAATAACTTTATAAATAATGTTCTATTTGTTTTCTGTCGTAAATAAATCAAATTGATAGATAGCAGTTTTTCGTACATAGCCTACTGAATAATAGCTATAAAAATCAAATTTATTTAAATTTCAATTGAATTTTTCTCAATATTTTTGTTATGTTAGGATATAAAATGATTACATGGTTGAATTCAGAAAAAAATACTCTATCAAACGGATCTAAAAAATATATAACATCCAATTAAAAAAAATATAGCTTTGTGTTGTAACTTGAGAACCACTGGTTTAAAAAAATATTTCCTTCTGTATTCGGATGTCCCCCTTGGTCTTCTATAAGATTGCCTTATAGTATTTTATTGTATCTTTAATAATATAGAAATTACTTGAGGTAGCTCGTTTAGCTGTTACAGCCTGTATTATCAACTTACACATTAGCCAGCTAGTGAATTCAAACAATTCACAAAGTAACAATATTCACTTTTTTAGATGGAGATGTTGTCATAATGATGAAAATACAAATCATACAAAAAGAAGAAGAAATGCACAGCTTATCCCAAGATATGGCTAGACTCTTCAGCCGTAGCGACATGAATGATGATTTTATTGATTGTATTGTAGAATGTGCGAACCCTAAACATGGTTCACAAATACTCAAAGCTCATAGTTTGATCATCAGAGCCAGATCGCCAGTTTTAGCAAAACTATTAGTCGAAAACAAAGATATTTCAAACAATGTAAGAATAACGTACATTTGTAACAAAAGTTTTCAGAAAAGAAATTACGCTCCAAATTTTATTACTAAAAAATCTGATGTGGACACCACACGACTTCCTTGTACGCAAGACCAATATGAAGATGAAGTATAGACATACACCCAATTATAAAATTGCACGTGTTTGACGCAATTTGACATTAACATCTATTTTTTATTTTTTTGTTATTTTTTGTCCTAATTCATAGCAAGCTTCATTACAAAAACCAAAAAGTATATAAGTTTTAAATTTACATATCTCGATTACACAAAGGGCTAATTTAATAATACTTGATGTGCTAGACGCAGAATTTAATTTTCTAAAACTCTTATTTGAAGCATTTATTTCTAAAATCAAAATGAAACCATTTTATTCAAGAAAAACTGTTAACAACTTCAGGTAATATATCACTTCCGGTTAGCCTGTTTTTACCAATTGATATAAAAGTCTTATATACCAAATTTGAAACGTTTTGGATTATATTTTAATATAGTTTTTCATTAAAATCTATTATAGACTTCAAATAAAGTACCATTTCTGGAAATTATGTAATGACCAAAAAGGGAGGTGCACAACTAGATGTTATAGAAGTCCTAAATACAAAATTTCAACTTTCTACGGCTTACCGTTTTTGAGTTATGCGAGATACGTACGTACGTACGTACAGACGTCACGATGAAATTAGTCAGAATGGATTCAGGGATGGTCAAAATGGATATTTCCGTTGAAATCTCAAAACCGAAATTTTTCGCGATTACAATACTTCCTTTACTTCGTACAAGGAAGTAAAAAAATGTAATATTTACATTTTCGTCTATATCTAATGACATATTCATTTTCTCTTTAATAACGATACATTAATAAAATGGTCTTCTTGTGGGGAAACATTGGTCTAATTTATTCGACTTAGTATTAAGGCTGATTAGTTATACAAAATAATTATGGTATAGTGTTTTTTTTTTTTTTCGTCAAAATAGAGTGTCCAGCATTGACGTTAAAGAGACCTGGTCACCTTATTTATTTATATTTATTTACTTATTGTAGAATTATTATATTAAATTTATCTATCAAAGTTTTTTTATATCATGAAAGAAATAATTTTAAAATAACAAAAATAATTAGTGCAACGTTGCCAAGTTTTTCATCTGTTCCGCTATTATCGAACGAAAATGAACAAAAAATGTTTAACATTCATTTTCAAGTTAATTTGAACGGTAAGAAGGCTTTATATAAACCTCTTATAATATACTACGAGTCTACAGTTATATTAGTTTTTTGTTCATCAAAGTAAGAAATATCAATGTAAAACGAACAAAAAAAGCATCTACGGAAATGTTTCTACCATAAGAGTTTATGTAATAGAACATTGAAAACGTCAACTTTATAAGCGATTTTCTAAGGAACTAGACAGAGGATTGTTTTTACTTCCTTGTACGAAGTAAAGGAAGTATTGTATTCGCGAAAAATTTCGGTTTCCAGATTTCAACGGAAATATCCATTTTGGCCATCCCTGAATCCATTCTGACTAATTTCGTCGTGATGCCTGTACGTACGTACGTACGTATCTCGCATAACTCAAAAACGGTAAGCCGTAGAAAGTTGAAATTTTGTATTTAGGACTTCTATAACATCTAGTTGTGCACCTCCCTTTTTGGTCATTACATAATTTCCAGAAATGGTACTTTATTTGAAGTATATAATAGATTTTAATGAAAAACTATATTAAAATATAATCCAAAACGTTTCAAATTTGGTACATAAGACTTTTATATCAATTGGAATAACAAAGCAGATTTTGGTAAAAACAGGCTAACCGGAAGTGATATATTATCTGAATTTGTTAACAGTTTTTCTTGAATAAAATGGTTTCATTTTGATTTTAGAAATAAATGCTTCAAATAAGAGTTTTAGAGAATTAAATTCTGCGTCTAGCACATCAAGTATTATTAAATTAGCCCTTTGTATAAGCGAGATATGTAAATTTAAAACTTATATACTTTTTGATTTTTGTAATGAAGCTTGCTATGGATTAGGACAAAAAATAACAAAAAAAATGTTAATGTCAAATTACGTCAAATACGTGCAATTTTATAATTGAGTCTATACTTCATCTTCATATTGGTCTTGCGTACAAGGAAGTCGTGTGGTGTCCACATCAGATTTTTTAATTTTGAGAATAGTTAGATAAGATATCCTTCATTATATTTATAAAATTTTGAACCATAAAGTTGGAAATTAATTTTTCACGAGGAGATTCGCTCGAACCTCCTTAAGGATCCAATATTTTATTGAAAACAGGGTATAATTCCCTAAATGTTTTTCAAGCGCGATTGATTGAAGATTTTTGGGCATTTTTTAGCAGAAAAGTATACAATAATGGCTGGGAATTCCAAAACGAACGACAGTTAGACAAGATTATTTCTGACGATCCGGGTGGTAGATTTAACATCGTCCAGAGACAAATGATTCAAACTGCGTCACATTGACGATAATGGTCCCCATCAGTGTTGTAAAACTAGATTTCTTACCCCTTAGTTTATGTTTATAGTATAGGGCGCGAGCAGACACGTGACTCGAGCGACCTTAGGCGATTTCGGGCGACAACCGTTCACTTGCGGTATGTTGCGTTCAGGTGCGTTCACACATTCGGGCGCTAGGAACAACATACCCGGTATGCTTGGATCAGTGCTCACAGCTGAACGGGTTTGCTAGTCGGGTCAGCTCTCTGTTCACTATTTCTATCTCTTTTTATCATGTCTTTTTTGAAATGTCAAAAGTCAAAACAGTCGGAATCGTGGTCTTATGTCAAACAGGGTGACATTATTTTCCGTTGACTCTTTTTTTGGACAAATATGGAAAAAACTATCTTTCTCCGTTAATGCATTTTAATTGTCAGACACTATTTTTGACAGTTTTAAATGTCGCAGAATATACATAACCTCCAAGCAGGGTGTCAACAAGTGAACCATTGATTTTTGGCGTCACCACTGACCATAGCATACCGCAAGTGACCGTAACTGATCCTAAGAAGTGAACGGGTATGTCGCCCGAAATCGCCTCTTGACTTGCTTGGGATCAGCTGCTTTGTGTGCGCATGCCATTGTGGCAAGAACATTATCAGTTTGACAAGACCAATGTGTTGATTTATTTTGATTTTGAATTGCTAAAATGTTAATATTTTATAATTGCATGCAATTAAAAATAATAACGTTTTAGCAGTTAAAAATCAAAATAAGTCAAAACATTGGTCTTGTCAACATGACATTGTTCTTGTCAAAATGACTTGTGCACACAAATCAGCTGATTCTAAGCACATCAAGGTCCCTCGAGTCACGTGTCTGCTCGCGCCCTATAGGAACAACCCCTTATGTCAGTGTGCCAATAAAAAAAATCTTGCTATTTGATGAAGAGGTCTAACTTTTTATGAAAACTTTTGTTACATATGTTAAAATATTTCTTTTTTATGAATGTTATTATTATGTGGCTTTTATCTTCAGAATCAGATCAAGTACAAAATAGATCTGACCGAAATCCCTTACGATATCGCATGCGAATTATTTCGATATCTATATACGGATAAATTCGACTGTCCAGAAACCAATGCTAACCGTCTACTACCAATTGCTACTAGGTTTAATTTACCAGGTCTTGTAGCACTCTGCGAAAGAGCTTTGCTTGAAACATTGACCCCTTCAAATGTAGCAAATATTTTGTTACTTGCTGATCAGTGTGGATGCGATGTTTTAAGAAAAGCTGCGTTGAATTATTGCGAGGACAGCACGGAAATCAAAGAAAATGTACATATCGGTAAGTGAGGAGATATTTTGAAGACTAGAAACATACATACATACACCCATTCATGCAACAGTTAGACATGAGGTGGTACCTAAAATTTGTAGGGCACCAGTTCCGACTTCTCCCGCTAGGTGTCTTTATTAAACACCATTTTGGATATGTTGCCCAATGAACATTTACATCAAAAGAGATAGACAAAAATGACATATGTAGTGCGCAGTAGGTTGTTTGCGCATTAAGGAAGCCAGTTATACCTCGTTCCATTTAAGCCATTCGGTATTGCAAGGCATAAGGAATAGTTTTGACCTCTCTGATTGGCTGAAATTGGAGACAAGAGACAAGTTTACCCAATGTAACTTCGGCTACTTCAAGTTTGCGCTGTTGCCAGCTCCATCTACTGAATGGCTTAAATGGAACAGAGTACAGGGTGTTTCACGAAAACCGACCACCGTCATTATTTTCTTTATTATTATAGTTACAAAAAAATACTATAGAACAAAGTTGTAGGAAATAGGAAACCAAGGGGGACATCCCATGAGAGATGAAAATATTTTTTTAAACCAGTGGTTTTCAAGTTATAACACAAAGTTATATTTTTTCAAATGGGATCCTACATATTTTTTATTCCTATTCGATAGCGTATTTTTTTCTGAGTTCAACCATGTATTAGTTTTATATCCTTACATAATAAAAATATTGAAAAAAATGAGATTGAAATTTAACAAAAAAAATTATTTTTAATATTTATGTACAGTAGGCTATGGATGAAAAACAAGAGTGAAAAAAATTAAATTAAAAAATTAATCATTAATAATCACAAAACACATAGAATAATAATTAACAAGAGTAAAAAATTATTATTATTTGACAGCAGCAGCAGCTACATTTTGTTCTTTTATTATTGTTTTTCATCCATAGCCTACTGTACATAAACATTAAAAATAATTTTTTTTGTTAAATTTTAATCTCATTTTTTCAATATTTTTATTATGTAAGGATATAAAACTAATACATGGTTGAATTCAGAAAAAAATACGCTACCGAATAGGAATAAAAAATATGTGGGTTCCCATTTAAAAAAATATAACTTCGTGTTATAACTTGAGAACCACTGGTTTAAAAATATATTTTCATCTCTCATGGGATGTCCCCCTGGTCTCCTACAACTTTTTTTTAAACTATAATAATAAAGAAAATAATGACGGTGGTCGGTTTTCGTGAAACACCCTGTATACATTTCAAATAAAATTACAAATGGCGGAAAGTAAAAACTCCGGTAAAATCTTAACTTTATTAAATAAATTCATACAAAGCGTTTGTGATGAATATTTTAAAACAAGAGGAAAAGGAGATTGGAATCAGAAAAGTGGTTATTTGTTCTACAAGATGCGAAATAAACGCCACAATTGCGTAGTTGTCAGTTTGATATTAAGAAAGTAACAAACAAGAAGTAGTTGTTGTTTTTTTTTCTTTTAAATATTAATTTCTTTATATTCAAAGACAAAATTATTTAAGTTTTTATGTTTGATTTTGTAATGGCGGACATTAAAAAGCAACGTGTTAACATCAAGATCTGTTTTCTGTTAGGAAAATCAACAGAAATGCTTGGGAGATCTTAAAAAATTCTGGGTCGATTTTTGATTGTTTTAAATTTTCGGTCAAAATTCTTTGGCACAAACTCGAAGATATTTTATTAAGTTCCTCCAATTCATAGATTTAGATTATGTCTACGTACAATGATCAGATATGATCGCATCACAATTTTTTCAATGCTTTCGGCCGTTCTGAAAGTCGAGGGACGTCCCAGTCGAGGTTCATCTTCAATTGACATTCGACCACTTTTAACACGAGAAAACCACTCGTAAAGCCTTGCATGGCTTAAAGCTTTCTGGAAACAAAATTATACTGTCTGCCATTTAAAAATTGCAGAACACATCAAACAGTGCTAACAAAAAAAAAATCGTACAAATGTTACCCCAAGGATAACTCTTGGGCGACAGATCCAAAAGGGTGTCTAGTGAAGGTACCTAGCGGGAGAAATCGGAACTAGCGCTCTACCTTCCAGAAAATAATTCTCGGAGATTTTGGGTAGCATCTCGTACAAGTTTTTTTTTTTTTAGTTTCTCAATAATTGGCAACTTTTTCTTTTGTAACACATTACTTTTGACATCCATCTACTTGCACACATACTATTCCTCTATAACAGATATTCATAATCAATTTTGACAGAAAATCAAAACAAAATTATTTTGAATTTTAAAGGTAAAACTCTGGCTTGGAGAGTTATGGAACTAGTAAATCCAGAACTATTCCTGGAGGCCTGTGAAAGTCTCGGCAGTTCTTCCAGTAATCTGGACAGCCCTTTTTCCCACAGTGACGAACATCTCTAAGCCCTTCAGCCCTCAACTGCATTCTATCTGTGATAACAATTTGTATTTATCTTTGTTCAGTAAATGTATTAATGAATTGTTCTTTATATGTGTAGTATAAAATATTAAATGTATTTTAATTGTTATTTAGATATTTCATTAGAATTTTTTAATGTTTTAAAAAGAAACATAGATATTTAAAACAGAATATATTATAGATTTATAATTAATGATATACTGTAACATGTATGTCATAAAAATAAAATAAAACAATATATCATCACGGCTTAGGTACGCCAATCTACTTTGTTTGCAAATTGTACAAGCTGTCGTGGAGAGAGCACCACAGGGGCCAGTTTCGTGCTATTTGACAATGAAGTCTGATATTTGGACATACATTATGATTTTCATTGATCGTGATCGTGGGATATATTTGTATTTACAGCACATGGAAATGGCAGCAGAAAGTGGCAGAGCACTTTTAGGAGAAACAGAAGACAACTGAGTTCCTGCATTTGGGCGCCACAACCCCAAAATTCAAGCGTGCTGTCTGTATGTATAAGGTAAGAATCTTACTAGATTTCATATTTACTTTATAATTCAAAATAAAAAAATTTCTATATGATATTTATGTTCAATAATTTAGTCGATCGAAAAAAAATATTTTTTTCATACGCAAAAGCGGCCAAAAATAGTATATTCTATAACTAGTATGGAATAGGTAATTTCCGCGCGAGCGAAAAGTTTGTAGGCCGAGCCGTAGGCGAGGTCTATGATTTCGCGAGTGGCGGAAATACTATTCCATACGAGTTTTAGACTATACTTTCTCTAACACTATTTAAAAAATATATTTTGCTAATCACTTGACATTTTTGTAAAAAATAATAAAATATTATTAGTATGTTATAGAAGCAATAATTTTTATTTAACTTACTATGTAAAAGCTTCAAAACGCGTAAAACAAGGCGTATAATAATATTTTGTAATCATTTCTTTTATAATTTGACAGTTAAGGTGACAAAATAAAAGAAACAAAGCGCCAAGCAAAGCCATCTTGATTTTGAAAACAATTGCGTTTCCCATGTATTTCAAATGGGTGAATTAAAAGACTAGTGGTTTGTGACGTAACAATATGACAGAATGTCCTCATTCTGTAACAGTTTTCAGATATAGAATGTATGAATTCCATAGTAGTGTTAGAGAAATATAATTCTTTATTTCCTTATTTTTTTTTTATCTGGCAAGAGTAGAAAAAGTAGTGTGTATAACACGTGTTGAAAGTCCTTTGTCGAACATATGATTTTCGTATTAGTACGACAAAGAAACGCTTTCAGCACTTGTTATACAAATAACTATTTTTGTATCGAGTACTTTTTTAAATTCAGCTTCAAAACTATTGAGATTGTTTTGCCATATTCTGTATTTTTTCATATTGGAACTATTTTGTCTGGCGTAGTATAGTACTCCGCGGGTTGGCCAACCGTAACACGCCAGTTAATTACCTTATTACCCATAATTCATTTATCAACAAGCCATAATGGAGGAAAGATGTTCATGATTTTGGTGAATAATTAGTGAAAATTTATGCATAAATATGCTAAATACATTGTTAATTTATATATAAACAGTTTTAATAAAATTCAGTGGTCATTTTAGTGTATAATTTATACGTGAAGGTAAATAAAATAGTTTGTTTTGGTTTGTTGTAAAATGCGTGTCTCCTAGCATTGAGAAAAAACTGAAAAATTATGTTATTATTTCTAATAGTAATTTTTGAGTTCACAATTATTAAAAAAATAAATTCTTATGTTATTTTAATAATCTTTATTTTATATATCGTACAATTATTTTATTTTTATTTCCAGCTACCTGTTGGTTGTTACGTGTCGGTCCAAGTTAATTACCGGCAATTTTAGGTCGTGTTACGTGTTCGTGATATTTCATTGCAAGCGGACGTATTTATTAAGGTAAGCAATGCAAATATATATTTTTACGATTTTTTTTTTATTAAATTGGGGATAAAATTTTCATGAATTGTGAATGGAAGTTATAACAATATTTAATTGTTTTAATCACGGTTTTAACTTTTAACACTGATGAATTCGTTTGGAATGTTTTATTACACAGCCGACGTTACGGCACTAATGACTTCAGAGAAATTTAACACAAACTGTTATTCACGAAAGATGACTATTCAAGGTCATTTGTAAGCCGCCTGATATAATATTGCAGATAACTTCATTGCATTTCGGATGCATAGGCGTTAAACGTGAAATATTTATGGACACATTTTAACTGAAAAAATAAGAATATTTATTTGAAAATTATGTTTCTTTCTAAATAATACCTTTCTGAAAGATTTATGTTCTTCACTTATGTTTTTGCAAAATACAAAAACATTGACTTAACTTGTAAAACCAAGTAATAATAATTTGATTTAAACGGCAACGCCACTGGGTAAATATTAGCACAGAAGGCAGTGTAGTAGATAATTAGGTATCTGTAATTCTACGACAAACGTCATTATTATTTATAGTGTGTTAGAAAGTAATGCCACTATTTACGTATATCTGTCACACCACATAAATAGACATTGGGTCAAATAATCTTTCTCTTTCTAATACAAAATGTTGCTAAGCTACTACCGTAAAGTGATGTGTATTCTTTCTTCGAACAAGTGACCTTGAATAGTTATCTTTCGTGAATAATAGTATAATCGAAGTTTCGACACCAATGGACCTTTTCATTTTAACGGTCATCTCTTTCTATCGCTGCAAATAGTAAGAAAATGGCGCGAACAACTGCTGTCAAATCAGGCTGTCAAACGAAACGTTAAAAATATTGCAGTTATTAAAATACCTGTATTCTCAGTGAAAATGTGCATCGTTAGACCTTTTATCGTCAAAAAAAAGCTTTTGTAACTTATTTCGATAAGATTTTTTTAAAGTTATCTGAGATATTCTCACATTTTACGTCTAAATTTTTTAGAAACAAACGCCATAGATCTCAGTTGTTCTTACTATGCGCATATCTTCTATCTCTTTAAATTGAAAAGGTCTATTATGTCTTCTTCAGGGAAATTTAAAATGTTGAACAAAATGTTGATTACAAAAGTAATTTGTAAAATAAAATTTATTTTTAGAAAAATGTCTACCACACAGTTCATCTTCAGAACAAGAATTTGCACCTTCTGTGTCTATAATCATTCAATAAAACACAAAATAAGATTTTGAAAAAAACATTACATCTCATATACACAAGATACATTCCTTCTTAACATTCAATTTTACAAAAATTCATATAAGGACATTTAACAATTTTCTTCCAGAAAAGATTAAAATACATATGAGTTTACAAAAAGAGCATAAAAAACGCGTGTCCAAATCAACTTTTGCGTTTTTTTAATGTTTTGAAGATGTACCAACGATAATAATTATGTAATGCACGAGCAAAATGAAAGCTGCAAACACATGACTGAAGTAAATTATTTCTCTTTCTATTTCAGATTGCATGCATGACCATGAAGGTTTCGTACACAAGGAAATGGCAGTAGAAAAAGGCAGAGCACCTTTAGGAGAAACAGAAGACAACGGAGTTGCTGCATTGGCGCGCCGAAACTCCAAAATTCAAGCGTGCTGTCTGTATGTATAAGGTAAGAATCTTACTAGATTTCATACTATTTGCTTTACAAGTCTGCGGCTTTACGGCAAAAGCAGATATGTTAAATGATTACAATTATTTTACTTTATAAGGCCCTTAAATTGACATACCTCCTTCGGGTGGCCAGTAAACGGTAAACAACGGCACAAAGGGCCTCAGATACCCATCAAACAATATTTACAAATATATTTTCTTTAGACGATCAATCAAAGTATCCAGGTTAATATTACTCATTAAAAGTAAAATAATATTGATGCAATTTCATCATAAATAAATTTAGTTTCTAGTTGCGAATGTGAAATGCTCATTCTTGATAAACAATATGCCGCGTGCGGGGTTTTATTTGATCTTTAGCTTTGACCCAGCCCGATTTCGAGGCGATCATCGAGTCGGGTCTATTTTCATTTTCGGGCCGATCATTTGGCTAAGTTGAGCCGAAGCGGACTTACCATGTTGGCCCGGTTTCTTTAATATTTTAATGAAAATAGATGTTTTTTTATATAAATAAATAAATATATCATCACGACTTATTACCCATTGCTGGGTGTGCCAATCTGCTTTGTACACAGATATCGGTAAGGATGAAATATTTGCACCTTGCGGGCGCTTACCAGGCGTCACCTCACGGGCACTGTTTTTTGTAAAACAGCATCATAACACTGGGAAGGATTTTTACCCGATTTCGTTTTGTTTATTTTCACAGCCACCTATAATATTTGTTTAAAAATTATTTCTAATATTTCTAAATTATCTCATTTTTCTCGAAATTTTTCGGATACATTAATAAAAAGTAATACATCGTTGAAAAGAGAAAAAAATGGCGGTTTCTATTTGATTAAAATAATTATAGGTTGCCATTTGAAAAATAAAAGTTGATAGTCGTATCTTGTAAACCTGACTTTATAAAAAATATCTACATCTGCCATCAAATAGTATATGTAAAATAATAAAACTTTTATATAAGCCATTTTTTTCTATTACAATAAAAAAGTTAAAGGGGGGGGGGGCATCTTCCCAGACTCACCCTGTATATTTAAATTAATAAAAATTAAATAGCGGGAGGTTTGGTGTTGGCCACATCAGATTTTGTTTCCATTAAAAATAATTTTTTTATTTGTAATTAGAGGGAGGTATTGTTGGTTAAAAAATCTGATGTAGCCAATACATGACCTTCCGCCAATTCCGTGTTTAAAATAGTAATGAGCTTTAAGTAAAGTATCACTTCCGGTTTTTCATATATAATCAAAATGTAATATAGAGTTCCAAATTATAAACGAGTGTTAAATACCAAAGTTGAGAAGTTTTGGATCCTATTTTAATATATTTTTTAAGAATATCTGTTTAAAGCTTCCAATAAAGTACCACTTCCGGTTTATCAATTATAGCAAAAATATAATATGTCGTTCTCATTAATATAAAAGTCTTAAATACCAAATTTGAAAAGTTTTGGCTCATATGTTTTTATATTTTTTCAAACAAATCTGTTCTGAGCTTCAAGTAAAGTATCACTTCCGGTTTGTCAATTTTAGCCAAAATCTAATATGTTATTCCCCTGGATATAAAAGTCTTGAATACTAAAATTGAAAAATTTTGGATTATATTTTAATATAGTTAATCATTAAAAACTGTTTTGGGCTTCAAGTAAAGTATCACTTCCGGTTTATCAATTTTACCCAAAATCTAATATGTTATTCCCTTGGATATAAAAGTCTTGAATATTAAAATTGACAAATTTTGGATTATATTTTAATATAGTTAATCATTAAAAACTGTTATGGGCTTCAAGTAAAGTATCACTTCCGGTTTATCAATTTCAGCCAAAATCTAATATGTTATTCCCTTGGATATAAAAGTCTTGGATACTAAAATTGAAAAATTTTGGATTATATTTTAATATAGTTAATCATTAAAAACTGTTATGGGTTTCAAGTAAAGTATCACTTCCGGTTTATTAATTTTAAACAAAATCAAATATGTTGTTCCCCTTCAAATAAAAGTCTTAAATACCAAATTTGAAAAGTATTGGAATAAATCATAATATATTTTTCACGAAAATCTGTTCTGAGCTTCAAGTAAAGTATCACTTCCGGTTTATCAATTTTACCCAAAATCTAATATGTTATTCCCTTGGATATAAAAGTCTTGAATATTAAAATTGAAAAATTTTGGATTATATTTTAATATAGTTAATCATTAAAAACTGTTATGGGCTTCAAGTAAAGTATCACTTCCGGTTTATCAATTTCAGCCAAAATCTAATATGTTATTCCCTTGGATATAAAAGTCTTGGATACTAAAATTGAAAAATTTTGGATTATATTTTAATATAGTTAATCATTAAAAACTGTTATGGGTTTCAAGTAAAGTATCACTTCCGGTTTATTAATTTTAAACAAAATCAAATATGTTGTTCCCCTTCAAATAAAAGTCTTAAATACCAAATTTGAAAAGTATTGGAATAAATCATAATATATTTTTCACGAAAATCTGTTCTGAGCTTCAAGTAAAGTATCACTTCCGGTTTATCAATTTTACCCAAAATCTAATATGTTATTCCCTTGGATATAAAAGTCTTGAATATTAAAATTGAAAAATTTTGGATTATATTTTAATATAGTTAATCATTAAAAACTGTTATGGGCTTCAAGTAAAGTATCACTTCCGGTTTATCAATTTCAGCCAAAATCTAATATGTTATTCCCTTGGATATAAAAGTCTTGGATACTAAAATTGAAAAATTTTGGATTATATTTTAATATAGTTAATCATTAAAAACTGTTATGGGTTTCAAGTAAAGTATCACTTCCGGTTTATCAATTTCAGCCAAAATCTAATATGTTATTCCCTTGGATATAAAAGTCTTGGATACTAAAATTGAAAAATTTTGGATTATATTTTAATATAGTTAATCATTAAAAACTGTTATGGGTTTGAAGTAAAGTATCACTTCCGGTTTATTAATTTTAAACAAAATCAAATATGTTGTTCCCCTTCAAATAAAAGTCTTAAATACCAAATTTGAAAAGTATTGGAATAAATCATAATATATTTTTCACGAAAATCTGTTCTGAGCTTCAAGTAAAGTATCACTTCCGGTTTATCAATTTTACCCAAAATCTAATATGTTATTCCCTTGGATATAAAAGTCTTGAATATTAAAATTGAAAAATTTTGGATTATATTTTAATATAGTTAATCATTAAAAACTGTTATGGGCTTCAAGTAAAGTATCACTTCCGGTTTATCAATTTCAGCCAAAATCTAATATGTTATTCCCCTGGATATAAAAGTCTTGGATACTAAAATTGAAAAATTTTGGATTATATTTTAATATAGTTAATCATTAAAAACTGTTATGGGCGTCAAGTAAAGTATCATTTCCGGTTTATCAATTTTACCCAAAATCTAATATGTTATTCCCTTGGATATAAAAGTCTTGAATATTAAAATTGAAAAATTTTGGATTATATTTTAATATAGTTAATCATTAAAAACTGTTATGGGCTTCAAGTAAAGTATCACTTCCGGTTTATCAATTTCAGCCAAAATCTAATATGTTATTCCCCTGGATATAAAAGTCTTGGATACTAAAATTGAAAAATTTTGGATTATATTTTAATATAGTTAATCATTAAAAACTGTTATGGGTTTCAAGTAAAGTATCACTTCCGGTTTATTAATTTTAAACAAAATCAAATATGTTGTTCCCCTTCAAATAAAAGTCTTAAATACCAAATTTGAAAAGTATTGGAATAAATCATAATATATTTTTCACGAAAATCTGTTCTGAGCTTCAAGTAAAGTATCACTTCCGGTTTATCAATTTTACCCAAAATCTAATATGTTATTCCCTTGGATATAAAAGTCTTGAATATTAAAATTGAAAAATTTTGGATTATATTTTAATATAGTTAATCATTAAAAACTGTTATGGGCTTCAAGTAAAGTATCACTTCCGGTTTATCAATTTCAGCCAAAATCTAATATGTTATTCCCTTGGATATAAAAGTCTTGGATACTAAAATTGAAAAATTTTGGATTATATTTTAATATAGTTAATCATTAAAAACTGTTATGGGTTTCAAGTAAAGTATCACTTCCGGTTTATTAATTTTAAACAAAATCAAATATGTTGTTCCCCTTCAAATAAAAGTCTTAAATACCAAATTTGAAAAGTATTGGAATAAATCATAATATATTTTTCACGAAAATCTGTTCTGAGCTTCAAGTAAAGTATCACTTCCGGTTTATCAATTTCAGCCAAAATCTAATATGTTATTCCCTTGGATATAAAAGTCTTGGATACTAAAATTGAAAAATTTTGGATTATATTTTAATATAGTTAATCATTAAAAACTGTTATGGGCTTCAAGTAAAGTATCACTTCCGGTTTATCAATTTCAGCCAAAATCTAATATGTTATTCCCTTGGATATAAAAGTCTTGAATATTAAAATTGAAAAATTTTGGATTATATTTTAATATAGTTAATCATTAAAAACTGTTATGGGCTTCAAGTAAAGTATCACTTCCGGTTTATCAATTTCAGCCAAAATCTAATATGTTATTCCCTTGGATATAAAAGTCTTGGATACTAAAATTGAAAAATTTTGGATTATATTTTAATATAGTTAATCATTAAAAACTGTTATGGGTTTCAAGTAAAGTATCACTTCCGGTTTATTAATTTTAAACAAAATCAAATATGTTGTTCCCCTTCAAATAAAAGTCTTAAATACCAAATTTGAAAAGTATTGGAATAAATCATAATATATTTTTCACGAAAATCTGTTCTGAGCTTCAAGTAAAGTATCACTTCCGGTTTATCAATTTTACCCAAAATCTAATATGTTATTCCCCTGGATATAAAAGTCTTGGATACTAAAATTGAAAAATTTTGGATTATATTTTAATATAGTTAATCATTAAAAACTGTTATGGGCGTCAAGTAAAGTATCACTTCCGGTTTATCAATTTTAGCCAAAATCTAATATGTTATTCCCCTGGATATAAAAGTCTTGAATACTAAAATTGAAAAATTTTGGATTATATTTTAATATAGTTAATCATTAAAAACTGTTATGGGTTTCAAGTAAAGTATCACTTCCGGTTTATTAATTTTAAACAAAATCAAATATGTTTTTCCCCTTCAAATAAAAGTCTTAAATACCAAATTTGAAAAGTATTGGAATAAATCATAATATATTTTTCACGAAAATCTGTTCTGAGCTTCAAGTAAAGTATCACTTCCGGTTTATCAATTTTACCCAAAATCTAATATGTTATTCCCCTGGATATAAAAGTCTTGGATACTAAAATTGAAAAATTTTGGATTATATTTTAATATAGTTAATCATTAAAAATTGTTATGGGCGTCAAGTAAAGTATCACTTCCGGTTTATCAATTTTAGCCAAAATCTAATGTTATTCCCTTAGATATAAAAGTCTTGAATACTAAAATTGAAAAATTTTGGATTATATTTTAATATAGTTAATCATTAAAAACTGTTATGGGTTTCAAGTAAAGTATCACTTCCGGTTTATTAATTTTAAACAAAATCAAATATGTTGTTCCCCTTCAAATAAAAGTCTTAAATACCAAATTTGAAAAGTATTGGAATAAATCATAATATATTTTTCACGAAAATCTTTTCTGAGCTTCAAGTAAAGTATCACTTCCGGTTTATCAATGTTATCCAAAATATAATATGTTGTCCCCCTTCAAATAAAAATCTTAAATACTAAAATTGAAAAGTTTTGGATTATATTTTAATATAGTTTTTCATTAAAAACTGTTATGTGTTTCAAGTAAAGTATCACTTCCGGTTGTCTAATTTTACTCAAAATCTAATCAACTCTTTACATTAATGCAGAAAGCCTAAATACGGAAATTAGAAATTTTTGGAAGTTTGTTATAAGAGTTACCATGGAGGAAAAATCGTCACACAAACAGACACAGACTTTGGTTGTTTTATTTTATTTAGAAGTATTCCCTTCCAACATGTATAATTTACGGGAGCCATTGTTTCGTTATAAAACATCACTCTGATTAGTTGGCGGGAGGTACTGCTGCACTATTCTCATTTTCAATTGACGAGAGGTACTGTCGATCTATCTCCATTTATTATTAGCGGGAGGTACTGTTGTTAAAATATGTCACCTTTATACATTGGTTTAGATGGCGGGAAGTACTGTAACAAATATGAAGTGTCACCAGACTTTGGTTGTTTTATTTTAAAAGTATTCCCTTCCAACATGTATAATTTACGGGAGCCATTGTTTTGTCATTAATCAAATAAAGAAAGGTATACTGTAAGACAGAGACATCACGACATAGAATAATAAATACAGGATTGAACACTCACTCGCAAATATTTATTTATTAATTTTTGTTAGACAGAGACGGAAGTATATAACTATTTCTTTCTAATAAACTCTTCTTCTTACTGTAATATTTGTTGGGAAACATGGTGTTAAGTCCGTGTGCGCAACATATCTCGGTGATCATAGAGTAATACAAACAGGTGTGGACACTCAGTTTCAAATATTAATGTCTATAGAACAGAGAGGGGAATATATAACTATTTCTTTCTAATGAACTCTTCTTTTTACTGGAATGTTCGTTGGGAAATGTGGTGTAAAGTCTGTGCATATCTCGGTGACAGACAACACCATGTATTTATATTGGTAGTTAGGTTTTGTAGGAACATAAACTTTTCAAATTTGGTATTTAAGACTTTCATATTAATGAGAATGACATATTAGATTTTTGTTAAGATTGATAAACCGGAAGTGGTACTTTACTTGAAGCTCTGAACAGATTTGCTTGAAAATATATATTAAGATATGATCCAAAACTTTCAAATTTGGTATTTAAGACTTTCAGATTAATGAGAACGACATATTATATTTTTGCTACAATTGATAAACCGGAAGTGGTACTTTGCTTGAAGCTCTGAACAGACTTGCTTGAAAGAATATATTAAGATATGATCCAAACCTTTTCAAATTTGGTGTTTAAGACTTTCAGATTAATGAGAACGACATATTATATATTTGCTAAAATTGATAAACCGGAAGTGGTACTTTATTTGAAGCTCTGAACAGATTTGCTTGAAAAAATATAAAAAGATATGAGCCAAAACTTTTCAAATTTGGTATTTAAGACTGTTAGATTAATGAAAACGACATATTAGATTATTGCTAAAATTGATAAACCGGAAATGGTACTTTACTTGAAGCTCTGAACAGATTTGCTTGAAAAAATATATTAAGATATGATCCAAAACTTTTCAAATTTGGTATTTAAGACTTTCAGATTAATGTGAACGACATATATATTTGCTAAAATTGATAAACCTGAAGTGGTACTTTACTTAAAGCTCTGAACAGATTTGCTTAAAGAAATATGTTGATATGATCCAAAACTTCTCAAATTTGGTATTTAAAATTCGTATATGTTAAAAACCAAATAGGCACTTTTCAATTTCTGAGAACATTTTGTAAATTAAGAATTTAGAGATTATTTCTTATTTCTAATAACCATTTAAAAATTGTTTGATAAAATTTTGCATGGTACACGTGTCTTCATATAAATCAAGTATCTTGTGTCACGTTGCCATACGAAATTTTTCCAAAAGTTTTTGAATTGGTTTAAAGAATACCACAAACTAATAATTATTATTTAATAGGTGGACATTTGCTTGTTCTGAGACGTCAAGAAACTTTGGAGAATTTGGATGCAACTTCCAAGCTTTGGATTTCAACACTGCAGATCTTCTAAGACTACTTATCTAAAGGACTGCTGAGCTCCAGATAAATCTTCTACGGCGTAGACGACCTCCGATGCATGAACTGGTAAGAAACTTTACTTTTTTAGAAAACATATTGTTCTCATGTTCAATCATGAGAATTTATAGTCAAAGGAAAATGACTATAATATATGTCTAAATATTATCTTGTATTCAAATTCGATTTTGAGTATTACATTGAAAGAAGTATAACTTTCATGGATGTCTGTAAAATATTCAAACAATTTAAAATTGAAATATCGACTGTTTATCAATAAAATCAATATCTGGGAACATATACTAATGTATATATCTTTCAGGAATCGGACATCAAGAAGACTAGATTAATATAATAGATTTTAAGTTAGTTTTAAGTTCTTTTAAATGTATTTTCAGGTCTTAATTAAACTTTGGCTCATCGCGCCATTGAGCAAACACGCGTTTTCTTTAAAAATTGATTAATTTGAAGTGCATTCCTTGGCGATTCATCATAAAATCGTGCGTGGGCGTTTGCTACCGTAGTACGCGTCCGTTCGCGGGTTGCCCAGACGGCCCCTAGGGAGAGTGTATGTGAAAAGAAAAATATATGTATCGGGGCATGAATGATGCGAATGAGTGAGAGAATCAGTGAGAGGGTCAGGAAGGTGGGAGAGATTCGAAACTTGACTTGGGTTCGGGTTTCCTTGTTTAATATCACGGTCGGTGGGATGGGTAGGTAGGGTTCGTGCGCGATTTCCATAATTGAGCGGACTGATATGGTTAGCCATGCCATGTGAAACCAGTTGTTTATTCTGGGGGATCGCTTCGCACTTGTGCGAATGTTTCTAGGGACAGTTTAATTCTTTTTTTAAAGTTGCTTGCTGACCATCGTATTGGTCTAAGCTCTAGATTGCTAGACTCGAATGAGAAAAGATTAAACAAACCTGAATGCTATCACAGGAAGCTTTCTTATGGCGTCTATGTGCTCTCCTCATCCGGAGGCAACGTATGTAATCATCATTTAATGTTAATGGCAACGAATAAAGACAATACAGTTTTTGTTTGATTTAACTTTGTTTGAGCACACGGGTTGACCGCGTTCGGGGTAGGTATCGCGTATAAGACCGGGCGATGTCTTCGGGAGTAGCTCGCTCAGGCATCCAAGCCGAGTAGATTATATGTAACTGTCTATCTTGTCCTTAGGGAGTTCGCGTTGTAGGCCGTACATGCAGTGCATCGTGTGGGGTCGGCTTAACCCCCTCGTAAACTACATGTGAGAACCACCCCGGTATTCTCACTTTTTTGTCTTAGCTCGTATATCTCTCTCTCATACGTCGCATTTAGCTTAGCATAGTCTAGATTACAAGATAGATTGCGTAGACATAAGTTAGCTTAAATATAAGATAGGCAAGGGTTGTTTTTGCTTTTTGAGAGAGAGAGAAAAAAGTTAACGTAACTTCATATTTTTAGATTTGCTTTTCTTTGAACAAGATATTAACGTAAGATAGGCTTAGATTTGCTATTCTTTGAACGAGATATTAACGTAAGATAGGCTATTTTGCGCACTTCACTAACTTAATTTGGGGGGTTCTACAATAGTTTTAGTTAAATAATAAAATATTATTGTATACGAAATTGTATTTATTTAATAAATGGTATATATGGGGAGCGTGGGTTTGGTATTTGAGGGCGGTTGCTCCCTATATATACAATTTATTAAATAAAGAGTTTAGTTTTAAGGTAGTTTTAAGTTGGAAGAAATCTCTACTGCCCTGTCACTGTCGTCGAGATTGCAGTGCCGATTGATGACGCAGACCATGGCTTCCTCTTCATAAAGACCTGTTTAAAATGTATACAGGGTGATTCATCGGTCTGTCCTCTCTTTATAACTCTTTTATTTTAAGTCAGATAGAAAAACTCTTCAAATATAATTTATATGATATAGTATTTTCTATCTATGTACGATATCCATTTGTATACAGGGTGCTCCATTTAAGCGCAACAATATGTAACTTTATATTTCTTAATGGAACATCCTATATTTATTTATTTATTTTGATAGTAAATTCGGTTCCTTTTAAAAAAGTATTAAGTAATAAGGGGTCTAAAATTATAAATTAAGAAGTTATTTACCTTTATTCGTTGAATGATATGTTTCTATCATGTTATTATTAACAAAGTAAGCTATGGATAATTTGATCAATTGTGTCCAATTTAAACAAACAAGTTGTCCAAATACTCTTAGTTTATCATTGTTGATGTTGATGTGAAAATGAATAATACAAATTTTAGTAAAGATGAGACGTTAATATAATATTTATAATAGAAAAATCTATTGAAGTTGAAGTACAAGTTTTCGAGCATTTATTATAATTTTGCATTATTTAGTCTGTCACTAAATTTTAATAGCTTCTTTGGAATTAGTGTAATGTTTAAAATAAGTATTAATAAAAAAGGATCAAAATTTTGTATTATATTATGGTTTTTCCACTCTGAACTACTATTTTTTATGAACGTAAATAACTTCTTAATTTATAATTTTAGACTCCTTATTACTTAATACTTTTTTAAAGGGAATCTAATTTACTATCAAAATAAATAAATAAATATAGGATGTTCCATTAAGAAATATAAAGTTCCATATTGTTGCACTTAAACGGAGCACCCTGTATACAAATGGATATAGTACGTAGATAGACAATAATATATCATATAAATTATATTTGAAAAGTTTTTCTATCTGACTTAAAATAAAAGAGTTATAAAGAGAGGACAGACCGATGAATCACCCTGTTTATTTTAATTTAAACCCATCACATTAGTCGTACAGTAGGTAGTTTTAGTAAAAATTGTATTAAATATTAAGCATTTAAACGCGATCAGGGTAAAGTTAGATTTTAAGTATTTATTGTAAACGAAGCTTTGTATTAATAAATATATATTGGTAAATGTGCAGTTAGGGGGTAACACCAAAAAATACATATATAATATAATTAATGTAAAGCTTCGCAAACGGTCTTAAACAGAATAAGAAATCTTGTACCTTTAACAATGGGTACAAGAAATCTTTTTTAGGGACCCCAAGATTTAATTTGTTAAATAGTCTATAAATTTGTTAATAATTTTTAACATACCAAACAGGATTTAGTTATAAAACAAAAATGTTAATTTTCAAGTAAAATTATCATTATTTTGATTGTACTTTTCTATTAATCATTTTGCATCTTTATTTTGTAACAAAAGTTTTTTTGATAAATTAAGTTATAATTTAAAACCTGTTTGAAGCTAAAAAAATGTTTCATATTTGTTAACAAAATTAGTGAGAAATGATAAATAGAATTTTTAAACATGTCTTACATTTCATTTTTGTTATAATTTTGTTCTTAATTGTTAATAAATCTAATGTATGATGGTGTCAAACATTGTGCTATAATAAATAATAATAAAATTTAAATATGTATATATTTTTATATAAAAGGCTTGTATTTTTATAGTAACAATATATATTTTTATTTTAAATAAATAATTTTTATTTGCAAGTCCCTATATGTATGTAGTTTTAAAAACGGCCACAAGGGGGCAGCACCTGTCGGTAAACGTGTATACCTATTTGGAATTTATACTCAGTAAACCGTGCATGAATGCTTCTTTTAGGAAGTATCCATGCACCAAAATTTTTTTATTTTCGTGCATTGATGCTTCATTTTTAAACAAAGTATATACCTATTGGGAATTTAATCTCAGTAAACCGTGCATAGATGCTACTTTAAGGTAGCATCTATGTACCAAAAATTTTTTATTTTCGTGCATAGATGCTACTTTCAGGTAGCATCTATGTACCAAAAATTTTATATTTTCGTGCATAGATGCTACATTTAAATTACTGGTTGCCTATATTTTAGGCGCTTTCCGATAGGTACTGCCCCGTAGCGGCTGTTTTAAGAACTATATACGTAACACCTTCGCGACTTTTATGGCTCTAAGAAACTATATACTTACTTGTATTTGAGGGGTGTATTATAAAAATTAAAACTAAAGATTAGATAATAAATATTTTATTTTTAAATAAATTTTAAATTTTATTAGCAATATATAATTACAAATATATTTAAAATATATACATTAACATTTTATTACAATTTTACAATATTTAATATTTCTCTTTTACTGCGTTTGGGGTTCTTGAAGTTCACATGTTGACAACCTGCACAGAAAAAAATATAAAAATTAAACTATTAACAAATACAATTACAAAAAAATCTGATGTGGCCAGCACATTACCTTCCGTCAGTTCTATGTATTTTGTACAAATTTCATACGGAAAGTTCCTTGTTAAATTAAATACATATTCTATTTCTTGTACATTACCTTCCGGCAGTTGCATGTATTTTATGCAAATTTCATACAGAAAATTATTATTTTGTGACGTTTTCTATATACAGTATAATGTATCTGCAGAAATAAAAGATTTATTATTATTATTATTTCTTGTACATTACCTTAAAGCAGTTGTATGTATTTTATACAAATTCCATACAGAAAGCAAAAGATCCTATATTTCCAGTAAAATTATAAGACAGACACACTATGTCAATTTCACTTGACACTGACATCTTTCAATCAGAATTTTCTTAATATAGTAGCTGTTTCCACAGCTATCCGCTACTTTATGAAATTTAATTTCTTTATAATTTTTTAACTCTATATCCATTTAATATTAAGTATAAAATGCAGTCAAATCGTATAGAGAATAAAATATTCTTTAATATTTATAATAACATCAAATGTGAAAAAATTATATTTAACATAGTTTTTTCAAGAAAAACTGTTAAAATCTTCAAATGATGGTACTTCCGGTTGACCAATTGTAACCAAAATCTAATCAGCTCTTCATATGGCTGTAACGAAGAACTATACGAAAAAATTATAATTTTTGTAACTGTAGTATTAGAGTTATCGCAGACGAAAATTTTGTTACACACACACACACACACACACACACATCCACACACACACACACACACACACACACATACAGACATCATCGTAAAAATAGTAAATTCGTATTCTAGGGACCCTAAAACGTGCTTATTGAGTAAAAACTCATCATCGAATTTTTTGACCAAAGACAATACCTTCCTTACCTAAAGGTGACGGAAGGTAAAAAGAAGGTAAACCAAAAGGGGTGATTTTAATTGAATATTTGAAGATACCATTTTTGTTGTTTTTGCTTTGTTCTACTGTACCAGCAGGTTTCGATAATTGAAAATTGGTACACATATGTAGAAAGGTCCATAGAATCGAATGGCAAACTCCCAAACCAGTAAAATTTACCGTACATTAGCTATAGTGGGCCAAAGTCAAAAAATCTTGTAAATCTCAATTAAAAAAATAAAAATTTATATTTTGAAAATGAAGGCCTAGGGAATTTTTTTATTATTTTTTCCGTAATCAGCGTGTTTGAATTAAGGGAAAATGATACTTTTCATTTATATACAGGGTGGTTTAATTTTTAGTGGACTCGTGAATATTTGAAGATACCATTTTTGTTGTTTTTGCTTTGTTCTACGGTACCAGCAGGTTTCGATAATTGAAAATTGGTATACAAATGTAGAAAGGTCCATAGAATCGAATAGCAAACTCCCGAACCAGTAAAATTTACCGTACATTAGCTATAGTGCGCCAAAGTCAAAAAATCTTGTAAATCTCAATTAAAAATAAAAATTTCTATTTTGAAAATGAAGGCCTAGGGAATTTTTTTTATTATTTTTCCCGTAATCAGCGTTTTTGAATTAAGGGAAAATAATACTTTTCATTTATATAGAGGCTGGTTTAATTTTTAGTGGACTCGTGAATATTTGAAGATACCATTTTTGTTGTTTTTGCTTTGTTCTACTGTACCAGCAGGTTTCGATAATTGAAAATTGGTATACATATGTAGAAAGGTCCATAGAATCGAATGGCAGACTCCCGAACCAGTAAAATTTACCGTACATTAGCTATAGTGCGCCAAAGTCAAAAAACCTTGTAAATCTCAATTAAAAATATCTATTTTGAAAATGAAGGCCTAGGGAATTTTTTTATTATTTTTCCCGTAATCAGCGTGTTCGAATTAAGGGAAAATGATACTTTTCATTTATATACAGGCTGGTTTAATTTTTAGTGGACTCGTGAATATTTGAAGATACCATTTTTGTTGTTTTTGCTTTGTTCTACTGTACCAGCAGGTTTCGATAATTAAAAATTGGTATACATATGTAGAAAGGTCCATAGAATCGAAAGGCGCAACCCCCGTTCCTCTATAATTTACCGTACATAAGTTATAGTGTGCCAAAGTGAAAAGATGTTGTTTCCATTAAAATAAAAAATTGTGGCTATTGAGGATTTGAAGGTATCATTTTCTGATTTTTGCTTGGTGGGCAGGTCGCTATCTCTTTTACTTTCAGAAATATTTCATGTTAAATTTGCTGTACTAGAACTATTCATATTAACATTTTTAAAAATTCGACATTAAACAAACATACTTCTGATATGAACGCCCCAGGGCCATAATTTATTTATTAGGGGGTGTATATTACCGCATTTATTGGCCCAAATGTTCGCACACTAATTATAGTTTTATTAAATTACTTTGTCCATTTGCAACCAAGGTTTATATTTGTAAACAGTTTATTTCAAATAAAAAATTTGACAGCAATACAGAATTATTAATTTCGGTGTATTATTGTCAATAAGGAGTTTAAAATTTGTTAGGTTGGTACAACCGGATATTACATCCGGAATTAATAAATCGAATGTATTTTGCTAGTGCATATAAATTTAGGATTTAGATATTGGGGTGATAAAAGTGCAACTTCGGACACAACACACTACCTTAAAACTTACTTTATAACAGATATTATTATGCAATGAAAACAGCTCTCAGTGTAGGGTAGAATCGAATGTCGGCGACCTGAAAAACAAATAAATATTAATTTTTAATTTACAAACAACATACATAGTTAATTATATATACTATTATTCATGAAAGATGACTATTCAAGGTCATTTGCTCGAAGAAAGAATACACATCACTTCACAGCAGTAACTTAGCAACATTTTGTATTAGAAAGAGAAAGATTATTTGACCTATGTCTATTTAATTTATGTGGTGTGACAGATATACGTAAATAGTGGCATTACTTTCTAACACACTATAAATAATATTGACGTATGTCGTAGAATTACAGATACCTAATTAGCTACTACACCGCCCTCTGTGTTAATATTTACCCAGTGGCGTGGACGTTTAAATCAAATTATTATTCCTTGATTTATAGTTGTCTGTTTTTGAATTTTGCAAAAACCTAAGTGAAGAACATAAATCTATCAGAAATGCATTATTTAGCAAGAAACTTAATTTTCAAATAAATTACTCTTATTTTTTAAGTTAAAATGTGTCCATAAATATTTCATGTTGCACGCCCATGCATACGAAATGCAATAAAGTTATTTGCAAGTAATATTATATCAGATGGCTCACAAATGACCTTGAATAGTCATCTTTCGTGAATAATAGTTTAGCAATAAATTTAATAATAATAATAATGTATGGTAAAATTACATAAAAATGTAACATATGTAATAGGTAGGGCTTACATCAATAAAAGTTACAACAAATTTGATTCAAAATATTTATTTGAAACAAAATTACAGCGACTAGAATCTAAGGATAGTTTATTCGCACAATTAGGATGAGGTAGAAAATTAAACCAATACAAAAAGGATCTCAAGATGGAAATATATACACAAAAATCAGTCTGTAATATACAATACTCTTTGTACAATATTATCTAAATATTAAAAATTATATTAGATGTATATCTATCAAAAAGTTTCGTCAAAATGCTTGTCTTTAGTATTAAAGTTTGGCACATTTACTTTTATGTGATTTAAATAATTAACCCTCATATTACGTAGTTTAGGAATTAGTTAAGTGAATATGATATATTTATGGGAGTGTTTACAGCACTGTCCAGACAGTCGCAAAAAAAATAGTGAACTGTCCCACATGGGCAGAAATGGACCAGATGGAATCTAGCGGCCACTTCTCCAACAGAACTTATTTCTGAAAAATAATCGTTTTCCGGGAATGGACTGTGTCATATTTTGAGTCAGAGCTCAACGTTTCGCCTGCAGTCTTATGGGGCATCTTCAGGAGCAAAGGGGATAGTACTGTCTTAAACAAGGTTACCCGACGTGTCAACCACGCTAGAGGCCGAGTTTAAGTAACAAGAGGGGGAGACTCAGTTTACACGTCGGGTAACCTTGTCAACTGAGTCTCCCCCTCTTGTTGCTTAAACTCGGCCTCTAGCGTGGTTGACACGTCGGGTAACCTTGTTTAAGACAGTACTATCCTCCTTGCTCCTGAAGATGCCCCATACGACCGCGGGCGAAACGTTGAGCTCTGACTCAAAATATGACAGTCCATTCCCGGAAAACTCAAATTAGTGGTTGCGCGAGTCTGTGACACCAAATATAAAACACTCCAGCTGCTTATACAAATCTATGTCTATTTTTGCGCATGTGTGACTAGCTCACTATTTTTTTTGCGGCTCTGTCTAGACTTTGCCATAGACACTTCCTATTTTTATTTCCGTTAAGTGTTAAACATTTCATATTCTCAAAATCTATTTCTCATTTGTTAGGAATATACGTATAGAAGGCACAGGACGTTAGAATATACAGTTATATACACTTAGATGAGTATTAGTGTCTGTTGGTTGCTGGTAAATCGTTTCGACGCCACCAGGGTATACCTTGTTGCTCAGTCACAACTTCTTGAGGTCTGGGTTGCATGGTTATTGGCATCATTATGGTTCTATAATACAAATCAGAAAATACATATAACAATCATTCTTTGTTTCTTACTAATTCCTATTCCAAAAAATCTTTTCAAAATATGTATTAATAAAATTCCATACAAAATTAGACATAGCAAGCTATGAAACAATTTTATTACCTTAAAACAAAAGAAAAGTATTTATCTACATAAAGTTGAAGTGCTCTAATAATTTTGTCATTTAATTTAAGGTAATGAAATTGTTGTACCCATTTCTGCTGAAACCGGAAGTGATGCAAAATTCTTACTATGATCAACTTATGAGCCCCTTTGTCTAGTTTAAGTTTGCTTATTAACATTTTTTGTATCTCTCAAAGTAAACGAAATATTCTTGGTGCCGGACTTACGCCAAACACCCTGTATAACATCCATGAGAAAATGTCTTCTTTTCTAAAATTATTCATTTTTAATTTTTTAAAATCTGAAGTGGCCAGTGCATGACAATGAGCTTTAAGTAATGTGTCACTTCCGGTTGATCGTTTTAAAACAAAATCTAATTTGTTGTTGCAATAAATAGAAATGTCTGTAATACGAAATTTTGGATACCTATTTTATTGTTTTTCCTCGAAAAATCTGTTAAGAGCTCCAAGTTAAATACCACATCCGGTTTATCATATTCAGTCAAAATCTAAAATCTTTTTCTCAATTATATAAGAGTTTTAAATACCAAATTTGAGAAGTTTTGGACTATTCGCGATTCAAGTTAGTTTTGCCGCCATGTTTTGTGACGTTACAATGCGGTCCTGCCAAGTTACAGATGAACTAAAAAGTAACCTAGTTGTGTGTGTTAATTTAAGAGAGTTTATTATTTTGTTATATACAATGAAAGTGAAAATAAAGGAAGTTTTGTGTTATTTAAGCAATGGCTGAGTTCCGAAATTAGTCCTGAAATTATAGTGGGTAAGAAAAAATTATTGATTCCGGACACATAATTAGCCGTGGAAAAAAATTCGTTCAAGGAGATAAAAATGAAACAAATATTTTTGCTTTGTGAACACTTTTTAACAACTTTTAAAGCAGAATTACTCAAATTGACGTTTACATGTTATAGTAACGTCGGCCATACTATATGCTGGCCGCATTGTGACGTCATTTTTAAGAGCTTCATAAGTTGGCCACTAGTTGGCGAGCATTTTTCTTGAATCGCGAATATCATAATATATTATTTTTCACGAAAATTTGAAGTAAAGAATAACTTCCGGTTTATTAATTTTAGCCAAAATCTAATATGTTCCTACTAATATAAAAGTCTTAAATAGTAAAATTAAAAAGTTTTGTAATATATTTTAATCTATATTTTCATTAAAAACTGTTATGGGCTTCAAATAAAGTACCATTTCCGGTTAAAATCTAATCCACTCTTTATATTAACGCAGAAAGCTTTAAATACGGAAAGTAGAAATTTTTGAAAGTTTAATGAGTTATTGTGGAAGAAAAAATCGTCACGCACAGACAGACATCATTGTAAAAAATAGTAAAAACGTGTTATGGGGACCTTAATTCATGCTTATTCACTAAAAACTCATTATCAAATTTTTGGACCGAAAATATTACCCCCTTAACCTATAGCGGGAGGTATAAAAAACTATAACTGAGATTGATACGAGAAGTAAATCATTTTGCCTTGAGACGAAATGTGGACATTATTATCCTAGGAGAGTTTTTTATTATTTTGACAAGTAATGTGACAAGGCGAGTGCAGAGTAATAACAAGCAAATTACCTTTTTATAAACTCTTCTACAGAGTGATCAAAAATAACTGATTCAGTTGGCAATACAGTTCTAGGGATTTTTTTATTCTATAGGTTATACACCACGTGAAGGCGGTATGTAATTTTTTCAATAAATACAAACAGGTTATGCCAGAACACGGGCTTGACAGTTAATAGGATTTTGAGTGATTGAAATACTTTTGATTATTGCTCTGCGGTTAATGTAAAAAATAAAAAGAAGTGGGTAAAGGAAACAACGACATTTTTGATTAAAAAAATTGTAACTGTGCTCAAATTTAAATTTTCAAATGTCACTGTCAACAACAGGATTTTTTTTTCAGTCTTAACAGTTTCAATTAATTTTTGTTATTACCAACTGAACCAGTTATTTTTGATCACTCTGTAAATTATAGTTTCAATAACAATAATTTCAACTCTGTTTATCTTTGTAAGTCAAAATCCTTTTTAGAAATAATTATTTTTTTCTATAACTGTTCAGTTTAGGAGTCTAGAAATTTAGAGTATTGATAATTAAGTCTATACGTTATTACAAGCCTACGTGTAGGGTTATGGATTCATATGATACCCTACACCCCACAACCCCCAAGACATCCTCTCACGAAGATGAAAACATTTTGGCTGTTTTTAGTGAGTCTATATTTGCCTCTCATGTGTAAAAAAGACAATGAGACTCTGAGTTTTAGTTTTGGGAGCGTGCTACGCGCCAGCACGCATTAATCTCCGAGTCGATCCCCACGTCATCAATTTCTGATGCAAGAATTACTAATGTTTTATGTAGAATCTTTGTCGTACACACATGACATAAGAGACTTTTATTCGCTATCTTATTATCTTCGGTGTTCCAGAGGGGTATAAGCTATCTCCGTCTAACCAACGGCAAAAAATGAAATAGATATGGTATAGTATGACTAGCGAATGGAAGTTGACGTTTAAATTATTTAATAATGTGGTTTCTTTTGAAAACATTTCCCTATATATGATTGGAAAGGAGACTGACCCATATGTATTCCGTTACAAAAGATTAGAATTGTACTCAATACAAGGAGGCATTTAAAATGACCTTAGCAACAGGATTCAGGGATGTATTTAAAAAATTTAATACAGCAAACTCTAGTTTCGTTTGTCTCAGGTGTAAGCAACCCTCTGTTACTATTTCATAGAATTGCCAAACTAAATAGTTTAAAGATCAAAATATTTTGTTACAATGAACATAAACAAAAAATGTTTAAAATATTTCAAACGCACCCCTATTTTGATATTCAGTTAACTTAGTCGGCCAGATATAGTAATGTATTTCTGTGCTTTTCTAGTCCAGTATTTATATGGGTTCATGCAAAAATTTCATACCTGAATATTTCGTACAATTTTATTCTTCTCTATACTCCATCCGTTTTAACTATAGAGTGGTGTGAAAATAGGAGCAGTTTGAACTTGTTGTTTGATTGGATAATATCAATATCGGGGTATTATCCAATCAGAAAACAAGTTCAATCTGCTCCTATTTTCACACCACTCTATAGTTAATACGGCCACGGCTAGAGTTTAGGGTTTCAAAAGAAACCACATCTATAAAATTATTTAAACGTCAACTTTCATTTGCTAGTCACCATAACAAATGTCATTTACAAATATGCATTTGAATTATTTGAATATTTATGTCATTCTGTCAATCATGTGAAGGTAATTTTGGCATCGATAATTTGTGTTTTTTGGCATGCATTGTTAGTTCTGTTAATTCTTGATACATTATATTGTGCATTTAGCTATTGCAAAGACGGAGTTTTAAGATTTCCGACAATTATTGCAACATATTGCTTTTGGACAATAAAAAGAGATATATTTCATCCATAATATTTATATCGTATTTATTCAATTCGTTTAAATACTAGTGCTGTTGATTTTGAAAAAAATGGAATTCGAAAATTCAGTTGAAAAATAATTCGAAAATTCGATTTTCGAAATCTAAATTCGATTTTTGATAAAAATTCGAATATCATACACATTCAAAATTCCAATTTACGTATTTACGAAGTTATAATTACATATTTTCAAGTGTAAGTTAATTGGCATTTATTACACTTTGCTTTGTCATTAATTTCAGAAAAAATATTTCCTAATTGTTCTTCGCGGCGACATGTTAATTAAGAATATTTTACTTTCAACAAATAAAGCGGCAAATCTCAGTGTTTGGACGCAGAGAGCAAGTTTTAACAAGTCATGTCATAGTAAAACACGAATAAATAGATGACGGCATCAACTATCGAATTACAAAATTCGAAATATATTCCGAATTTTGATTTCGAAATTCGTAATTCGAAAAAGTATGAAGCTTATTTTTCGAATTTCGAATATTTCAAAATTTGAAATTCGAAAATTCGAATTTTGTCAACAGCCCTATTAAATACCTTAACTGTTTATACTTCGAATTTTCATGAATCACAAAATTGATAATACAAGTTATATTATAATTCTGTCAATTTTACAGCATAATTATTCAATTGATTTATTAGTGCGAAATAAATTTCTTACTTCGAATTTTGATGAATAATAATTTTCACACGGTATAAGTTACATATACACTGTCAGTTTTGATTTGTATGAATACTTCTGAAATCACACGATTTCACCCGACAACATAACGTCATTAATTCTTTCCCCACTCTGGCGATTTCAATCATATGCTTACGATTGATGACGTGGGGATCAAGTCGTGGAAACGGACTTTAGATCCCTTGAATTTAAATGGCTGAAAAATGATAATTATCTCTGCTTACCTTTCATCTCTGGCGTTTATTAACGGTTGGACCTGCCGCATATCCCCCAGAGGTATAGTCATTGCTCTAGCTTGTCGAACAGCTCGTTTTCTCTTCCTCAGGGAACGACGAACCCTGCATTGGACCACCAGAAGAAGTGTACATACCATAGCTGACATTGCGCCGATGTATACCAGGACCTGTAAGTCTCTGGACTTCGTTCGACGAAGAATGGTTCCAGCAATGCAGAGGGAGGTGCCGATGAGGATGCCCATCACGAAGAAGATCTACGAGAAAATAAAAAAATAGATAAAGTTCTGAGAAAAAATTTGCTCCCAAATTTTAATACTAAATAATATCTAATAGTCACTGGACATAATATATACATAAGGGTGTTCGCCGACAGATTTTACACTTTGAATCGAACTTGCGACGACTAGAATAGCGTCAGCGGGGGGAGAGGGGAATCGCTCGACGCGGGAGTGTTGCGGTTTATTTAGTAGTCATGACTGAGTGGACCGGAGCGCACCGCACTTTTACGGTTGAGGCATTTTTGGCGAATAATAATTCGGTAACCGTGGTAAGGCGTCGTTTTTTTTCGCTGTTTAATATCCGAAGAAACAGTTGATACGGGCGTTTGAACGAAAGTTCAGAGAAACAGGATCAGTCCGAAATGAGCCTCGGCCTGGATCTTCAACTTCTGTTTCGACTCCAGGGAACGTAAATCTAGTGAGAGAGGATATTTACGAAATCCGCACAAATCTGTTCGAAAGACTGCAGCATCTACAAGTATAAAAAAGTCGGTTCACAAAATTTTATGTGCAAGTTTAAATTTTCATCCATATAAGTTGCAAATCATCCAGCAATTAAAAAGAGATAATTTTATACGAAGGGAGAATTATGCTAAAGTCGTTCTGGAACGATTTTCGACGCCTTTCCGTTTAGGTAACATACTTTTTAGTGATGAGACCGAGGCGCATTTTCACATTGGTGGGGTGGGTACGTCAATAAACAGAATATGCGTGAACAACCCGAAACAAGTTCATCAAAAGTCCCACCATAGCCCGAAGACCACTGTGCGCCATTTCCAGCAACAACATTATTGGTCTTTTTTTTTTGGTGAGCGTAAAGACCGTTACTGCAGAAGGATACTGCACGATGCTTGAGAACTTTTTTATACCGAAACTGGGTAGTCATGCTGGCACAACAACAGAACTCATTTTCAGCAGGATGGGGCCACGGCACACACCGCTAGGGTCTCAATGGCCAAAGCGAGGAGCATTTTCCCTGGAAAATTAATAAGCCGCTTTGGTGATTTTTTTCCATTTTTTTCATTCAGTTAAGTTTGAATATTACCCCTGCAATTAAACAAAACACATTACCCTAATTTGCAATAACAATTATTCTATTTGTTTTAAAAAACTTTGCATGGAACTACATGTTCGTTCAATCTCGAAGATGTTCGTGGAACATCGCGTGAAGCGGACGGAAAAGCTCGTTTGAAAGACAGCGAACCATTTTTAGGTTACAGAACCCTGAGAACACGACATATTATTAATATATTAATGTACCTTACGTACCTTAAACTTAAAAAGCAGAAATCTAAAGTTCTGAAAAGAACTGATTTGAAAATGATCAATATCGCTAACAAACAAAATCTCAGTCGATATGTCGGTAAACTCTCGCATATACTTGAAGCTGCGCAAATCTGTTACTCTTATTTCAGAATGTGCAGAGTTGATTTCAATTTGAAATAAAACCTTTGTTATTTATTAATGTGTATATATTGTATTACGAATAGAAAAATGTATACAATTTATTATTAATATCTCAAAGTTAACTTCATAATAACTATAATATCAGCATCAAATTACAAGTCTTTAAATTCTGACCCTTATGTGTTCTGTCAATAGAGACTACTTTGAAAGTATCGTTTTTGCTTAGGACAATGCTTCATATTTCGCACTATACTCTGACGTCACACTATTCTACCCCATTGCAATAAAGTTTATAGCGTTTTCAGCTTACACAGTGCCAGTGCGCACTGAGTGCAACATATCACGTGACCACACTGAACGAGTTCTGCCCTCATCCGGTAGCAGTGCTGGTTTAGCCGCCATATTTGCACTGACACTATTGCACTTGCCTAAGGAGTCAGTGCACAAAAGTCGCACTGAGCCAGTGCACAGTGCAACTTTTTCTTAAGCTGAAAACGCATCAGCTGACTAAATTTTGCACTCAATGACAAGCTGAAAACGCTCAGTGCAAAAAAGTGCGCACTGAACTTGTAAGCTGAAAACGCTATTAAAATCGCTCAGATGATTTGGAAACATACGTGTGACCATGCCTTGTCTCCCCTCTTTTCCTGGTCTAAGGTTAATACAGCCAAATTAATTACATTAAATAAGATTGTGTAACAATGCTATACAAACTTGAAATAGGTTAGTTGGACGGATAGCCGAAACGTGAAATTGTTAACATTTTTGGGAATCAAAAAAATTGGACAAACGACTATTTATCGAACTATACGGGAATGTGAAGGTGTACCTGGTATATATTAATTTACCAAAAAGTGGGCGACCCGACCTTTAGTATTATAAAAATGACTGTTTGCAAACTTTGGTCAGAAATGAATTAAAATTTCGAAAAAAAAAATAATGCAACTAAATAAACTATGGCCCAGCTTGAGCGAAACTCCAAATGCGGTAGAGTATTAAAGTGCCAACATTTTATAGAAAATAGAGAAAGAGTAAAATCCGCCAAATGTTTCTCAGTCGCGACTGATTGGAAACTTTTGGGCATTTCTTAAAAGAAAAGTATACAATAATGGATGGGAACATCAAAATGAACAACAGTTACAGACAAGAACGTTTTTGACGATCCGGGAAGTAGGTTTAACATCGTCCAGAGACATTTGAGATAAGATATTAAGAAACTGCGTCGCATTGAAGATAATGGTCCCCTAAAAGTGTTGTGAAATTAGGTTTCTTAACAACCCCTTATGTCAATGTTTCAATAAAAAAATTCTATTTTATGGAGAGGTCTAACTTTTTCTGAAAACTTTTGTTACATACGTCTGATAAATATTGGATTGAAATTGATGCATAAGTTTGTAGTGATTTTATTGAATTCAAAATTGAAGCTATCTCACCTGTAGCACGTAGGAACAAACATTTTCAAATGCTACGCAATGTCCTCCACATCCATCGACGATAGCGGACCCCATAGCACTATCAGGGCTAGTTCGCCCGGATCTTTCTCCTCTGGGAGGCAAGTTATTATGTTGGAAGTCATCCCCAATTGGTCTGGTGAGAGGCGTTTCAGGATACACTCTATCTAAACCTCCTCTTTGATGGTCTTGTTCCTTATGAGAGTGATGGTTGCTCGAACTCCGAGAGCTCTGATATCTACTAACAAAGGAAAAGAAACAGAATTTTAAAATATATATTTTAAATAATTATACGAGGTGTGTCAAAAAGTACTCGGAATCGTTGCCTAGAACCAAGCAGGTTATCGTTGGAGGGATTTTTTTTTATTGGTAGCAACTACTAGGTAAAGCATCAAGTCGCTCGGCACCCTTTTTAGATCAAATATTTCGAATATCTATTTTCTAAATTTAACAAATAATTATCTACAGATAGGCCAGTCGGCAAGGTGTTTATTGTGGAAATAATTGGTAACAAGCTGACGTGAATTTTATTCTTTATTGGGACCTCCAAAAGGACATACTAATTTTGCACCCTCTAGCGTCTCCGGATTTTGCTGCCATCTTGGGTCAAAGGTGCAAAAAATGTGTTTTTGGCCATTTTCTTGCAAACAGTGACCCGTATCAAAATATTTAAAGAATACAAAATTAAAGCTTGTAATTTTCTGTACATACAAGGATTCATACATTTTTTGCCTAGGATGAACTCTCAAAGAGTTATGTTAAAATATTGTTAAACAGAATAACAATTTATGATAGAAATATAAATAACCCAGAAAATTAACAATATTAGGTATTTAATACTTAGTCTATATCTTGTTCCATTTAAGCCATTCAGTATTGTAGAGAATTGGACATAGTTTTGAACTCTTTGATTGGCTGAAATTCGAGACATGAGATACGTTTTCCCAATCTAATTTCGGCTACTTAAAACTGACGCTGATGTCAGCGCCATCTGAATGGCTTAAATGGAACAGAGTGTAATAGATTTTCCTATTTATAACAGTTTATTATTAATGCTTTTTAAATCAATTTTTTTATAATTTTCCATTTTAGCCATTCTGTATTGTAGAGAATAGGGAATAGTTTTGACCTTTCTGATTGGCTGAAATTGGAGACAGGAACCAAGTTTACTCAATGTAATTTCGGCTACTTAAAACTGGCACTGATGCGAGCGTCATCTGCTGAATGGCTTAAATGGAACAGAGTATAGACGATTTTTGTCGATGAGCGGTTAGCGAGTTACTAACAACTGAAACTTATATGAAATTTCTCTAATATTTTATACATCTGCAAATCGGTTTAGATTTTATTTCATCTAAAATTTCGAAACATAAATACGTAATTCTGTAATAGTTTCAAAATTTTAAATGAAAATATGAGAATTAAGCCGATTTGCAGATGTTTTAAATTTTAGAAAATCTTCATGTAGTTAGTTAGTAACTCGTGAACCGCTCATCAGAACTTTATTTTGTTTTTATTTTCTTGGTATGTAGGGGCGCAAAAAAATTTTTTGGCCACCCTATTTACGGGTCTGCCCTTTTTTAGTTACTGTGTACGAAAGCTGCAGGTTGTTTCTTACAATACATTTTTTCCGTTCGTCAGATTTTGAAATTTCATTTTCAGAGCAGCGTGCAAACATCAAATTTTTCGTTCTGCAGGAGAAATCACCATCTAAGACACTTCCGATGGAAAAGAAAGCATACGGAAATGAGACGATGGAAAAATCGATTGTGTACGAGCGACACAAGCAAAAATTTCGCTTGGATAAAAGTAAGGGATAAGTGACGTTTTTTGATTACCACTACGATTTCATTTCTGAAGGCCTACGAGGCACAATCAGCAGCGGAAACTGTCGCAATGCTTCGGGGGCTTACCGGGAGGAAGCTTTGAGCCAATCAAGCAGGGTTGGCAAAAATGATGATTTTTTTATTTTTAAAGACCTGTTGGTGTTATTGCACTTTTTAATTGTGTTAAAAGCAATATAAATATTTTATTTCATAAACGAAAACGAAATCTGTAATAAAACCCCAAAGAATGCATTTGAATTTTTGCTTATATGAAGTATATAACGCGTCCACGCACGCCTGTTTAAATTTTAATCTTAAACCATGCCTACCTAAATAAACAGGTCAAAACACGCCTTGCATGGCACTCTTAAAAACGGATATTTTATTTTACGTTTGTCTCATGACAAAAACCTATTATATCAATAAATTCAGGCTCATTTGATACAGTATTTAATTCTGAACATTTTTTGTATTTACATTTTAGTTCTAAAATTAATAGGGCAGAATTTACAAATACACTATTATTCACGAGAGATGACTATTCAAGGTCATTTGTAAGCCGTCTGATATAATATTACTTGCAGATAACTTCATTGCATTTCGTATGCATAAGCGTGCAACATGAAATAGTTATAAACACATTTTAATTTAAAAAATAAGAGTAATTCATTTGAAAATTATGTTTCTTTCTAAATAATGCCTTTCTGAAAGATTTATGTTCTTCACATATGTTTTTGCAAAATACAAAAACATAGACTTAATTTATAAACCAAGGTATAATAATTTGATTTAAACGTCAACGCCACTGGGTAAATATTAGCACAGAGAGCAGTGTATTAGATAATTAGGTATCTGTAATGCTACGACATATGTCATTATTATTTATAGTGCGTTAGAAAGTAATGCCACTATTTACGTATATCTGTCACACCACATAAATTAAATAGCCACAGGTCAAATAATCTTTCTCTTTCTTATACAAAATGTTGCTAAGCTACTGCTATAAAGTGATGTGTATTCTTTCTTCGAACAAATGACCTTGAATAGTCATCTTTCGTGAATAATAGTTTATATGAAAATTTTACCATTTCCTATAATCCATAAAAAAGTTGACGCCCGGTATATATAAATACATTTTTACATTACATCACCCTAGTAGAATTTTCTTTTTGTTAACTCTGTAGGTATCTAAAATAATTTGAAAAACAATTGATTTTTCGATAAAAATTGTATTATTTTATAAAATTTGATTAAAATCAATGTTTTTTTTTAAAAAAAATCGGTTGATTTAAATTGTAATTTAAATCAAATGATTTAAATCAGGTCAACCCTGCAATCAAATGTTTACGAGTGGTTTTCTCGAGGGATTTCTCGTCTTAAGTTGTCGGATGCCAATAGAAGACTAACATCGACCGTTCTGGTCGAGGTAAATATTCAATTACATTGAGAACGGCCATAATCATTGGAAAATTTGTGATGCGATGATGTCTGATAGTCGTAGAAAAATTAATGAATTAGAAGAACTTACTGAAATATCTCGGAGTTTATAACAAATGCCAACAAATTTTGACTGAAAATTTTAAGATGAAAAGTGTCCAACGGAATTCGTTCCACGTTTGCTTTCCGACGATCAGAGAGTCAACCATTTAAGTGTGTGCCAGGATTCGAAAGAACAGTCAGAAATAGATCCGGATTTTTTGTAAACTCTCCCAAGCAATTCTGCTGATTTCCCGACCAGGAAACAGAACTTGATGTTAACAAGTTGTTCTTTAATGTCCACCGTTACGGTACAAAATAGCCCGCCACATCAAACAGCGCTTACAAAAAAAACAAAACATATTGACGACTCCGATGTTTCCCCAAAGATAACGCTTGAACAACAGATCCAAATGGTGTCTAGTAAAGACACCTAGGGGGGAGAAGTCGTAACTAGTACCCTGCCTTTTTGTGTACCCCCTCGAATATTAATAATAAATGCCAAATTTTGATCTCACCTTTCTTTCTGGAACGGTTTCTTGGTATACTGATGGGCAATGGGAAAATCCGACTCATATTCCGAATAGGCGTTCTGTCCCCGCTTGTACTGGTAGTCATAGAAGCTGGAATCATCGGAAAAGGCGTTATCTGGGTGGTGAAAAGACTTTCGCTCGTCCCTCTCGGTGAGGTACTGGTAACTGTGCGTGTCTGCAAGACTCTCTTTTGGACAACATTGCGTCTGCAGGTTGTAGTAGTTGTGGTCGTCTGGATAGTGGGGTTTCTTGAAATTGAAAGGGTCTTGGGGGAGGTGGTAGACTGGAGACGTTGCACCTGATA